>JAANSM010000055.1:0-58725 GCA_036850725.1 Orchesella villosa | reverse complement strand
TCCTGAGATACCAAGCATCATAAAACAGTACAAAACTTATTTTATAAAAAGAGTCGTTTTGTTGTACACGGAAATCTTGCAACGCCAAATCCTGAGTTTATATTATTTCAACACACCTTAGAGTTAAAGATGTTCTCATTAAAAATGTCTTGCTACAATCAGCGATTTTTCTTGTGCGCAACATTCTTTTTTCTCTTATCAATATGGGTTCCTCAAACTAAGGGCGAAAAAATCTTATTCATTTTCCCTTTAGCTTCAAAAAGCATGGCGAATATATTCGAACCCCTGGTAAAGGGTTTGGCAGAAAGGGGACATGAGTTGAAGGTTGTGACACCAGTACGTATTGACACTCCAAACAACACCAAAGTCATCCAATTAAATCCATTAAGCGCCGATTTTTTCAGCAAAGACTACCCAGAGCCGTTTGGGATTCGTCGACAAAGTAAACTTTTCGCATTCCCGATGCCATTTATTATCAAAGGATGTCACCAAGTTTATGAGAATACGGAGTTCAGAAATCTTGTGAATGAGAAATTTGATTTGGTTGTTCTGAACATAATCTACAATGATTGCTTTGCTGGGTTGGTGCACAAAATTGGGAGCCCTGTGATTCTAGTGAGCTCTCTACCTCCCCCTTCCCAATTCACACAAATGCTCGGGAATCATATGCCTTCTTCCTTTGTTCCAATTGTGGTGATGTCGGATGGCTCTGATAAAATGAATTTCATTCAGAGAACGAAAAATTTTCTATATAATATGTACATGATTATCGTGGTGGACATTTGGACACGGCCTCCGATGGAACAGATTTACAGGGAATATTTAGGACAAGAGTTACCATCAGTAAAGGAAATATTGAGGAAGCAAGTGAGCCTGATCTTGATGAACTCTCATTTTGCGGTGACAGCTCCGAGACCATTGTTGCCATCTGTTATAGAAATAGGTGGCATTCATTGCCAACCAGCAAAACCGTTACCAAAAGTACCTTATGAAAGATATTGTTATCATATTTCATTTTGAAAAATTTGAGGCTTTTAAAGGCTAAAGTTGTACTTTTATTCGAAGGATTTAGAGGAGTTTGCTTCTGGTGCCAAGGATGGTTTCATTGTTTTCAGTATGGGTTCTATCATTAAAGCTAGTAACATGCCAGAATCTGTGCGATTAGCATTCGTAAGAACTTTTGCAAAATTGAAACAAAGGGTGATTTGGAAATGGGACAAAGCTGAGGGAATGCTGGATTTACCTGCTAATGTCAAGCTTGTCAAATGGTTACCTCAACAAGATATTTTAGGTAAATTCAACTGCCTTGGGGCTAAGTGAGAATTAAAAGAGTTAATGCATTATTCACATTTTTGCAACTGAATTGCAAACCAACTCGATTATAACTTGTCTTAAATTATGATTAAATAATTATTTTTATTCAACAAAGGCCATCCAAACATAAGGTTATTTATTACGCATGGTGGATTGCTGAGTACTGAGGTAATTTACTTCAAAATACAGTCAACAGTATAATGTACTTGCCTAATGCTTCTGTTTATGTTAATACTATGGAAGTATGAAGCGTGATTAATCTAAAATGTTTATGTGTATGTATTTCAGGAAGCGGTCTATCATGGAGTGCCTGTGTTAGGGATGCCCGTATTTGGTAATACTTAAAATTAAAACGGAGGAAATATTATGTTTAGTTAAATTTTAGTTATCTTAGAGTTTATCCTCGTTTGTTAATCCACTCGTAGTTGATCAGGATGCTAATATGCATCAAGCTGAAATGCTTGGGTTCGGAATCAAAGGAGAAATACTGGATTTAACTCAAGATAAACTAGAGCCTCTTATTCGGAGGATACTTGAGGATCCTAGGTATGCACTTATTTCTTCGCGTAATGGCAACAGTTATTCTTGAAATTGCAAACCATTTTTTAAAATCTTTTCATCAAATTACTTTTTTATTAGATATATGAGCAAAGCAAAGGAACTTTCCAGGATATTTCGTGATCAGCCGGAAACGTCCCTTGAGCGAGCAATATACTATTCGGAATATGTTATGAGACATGAGGGTGCCTATCATTTGCGATCTGGTGCAATGGAGTTGAATGTATTCCAGTACCACTCTATTGACGTCGTACTTTTATTACTTACCGTTTCGCTTACAACTCTATTCGTTTTAATGTACGTTGTCAAAAGCATCTTGAAGTTTCTATTTTCCTCTACACAAAGTTCCAAAAGGAAAGGTGGTGGAAAACGGAAGAAGCATTGATTGTTGATTCAGATCCGGTATGCGTGTTGATAAGTAATTTGCCTGTTCTATTAATTTTTATATTAAATGAATGTAAGTAAATGATTGTCAACGAAATCAAAATGTTTGCGGTATAGAAAAGAGCGAGAGATTTTATTCATAATCTTGAGTTTGCAAGTACATACTTGGTACAAAAGAGTACAATGAGAACATGGAAGAATATGCCGTAAGTTATCTTAAGAAAGGAAAGAGGATCGATTTCCAAAAGAAATTTATCTTCCATATCCCCCATATCCGCCCCCATAGCCACCACCTCCGAAACCACGACCCCCACCATACCCACACCCACCATATCCACCCCCAAACCCCCTGGAGTAACCGCCTCCATAACCTCTGCCTCCTCCTCCGTATCCTCCGTAGCCAAATTGGCGCTTATTTCTGGTCAAACCTGCTATTTCGAAAAGAGAGTATGTAGTTAAACAAACTTATAGGCGTTTTACCAACTCTTAATAATTATTAGTTATTATTACCTTGATTTTCGGAGTCAAGGAAGGATTCGGGATGATGAGCAGCAACGTGTTCTCCTGTAGCTCCAGACTCGTACAATGCAAACGCATTGCTTGGCTGTACTTGGTAGGCTTGTTGTGCGGTGGCAATTGTTGCGAGGCACACAACAATCAACAATCCTAGAGCTATTTGGAGTTTCATGTTGAATAGGTTTGTTTGGTAGTTTGAAGTATAAAGATTACTCTTGGAAGACTTTGAAGGTATGTGTACTCTTGGAAAGAGGCTTCTGGACAATGACGTAGCAATGAATGATTTCGCATCTTTTCTATTGCGCAAGAAAATTCGTCTTGGCCAATTTGCAACTTGGATGAACACTTGAACATCCATATAATATGCCAAATGGAAGCTGTGTCAGGTACCTTTTCCAAGATTTGGTTGACGTATTACATAATACATCAGCAGGCTCGAAATTAATCATGATTTTGTACTGGAACTCAAAAAAAATTCTATCTCTTCGGAGAATTAGCAGTATTGTATACGGGACGTGTAGGAATTTGCATCGCAAGACGGTTTCAAATTACTATTCATTATGTTTTGCTAGTCATCTTTATATTCTTTTGTCACTGACGAGGAGTTATTAGCTCCATTATTGCTCCATAGACATAGAAGAATTATAATAGGGTGGTTGAGCTAGAATATGCCAGGACGCAAAAGGCCCTCATCCAACCGTGACGCACTGACGTAGCATATTCAGATCGGTCTCAGTACATTCAACTATCCGATTTTTATGATGAAAAAAAAAACATTTCATTCTTTATACACTCTTGCGGATATATATTGCGACATTTAGTTTTTCGTGGACATCAGCAACTTGTAAAGTTTTGGGTTCTTCAAAGAAAATAAAATGCATTTAGAAATGATTAAGTACTATTTCTAGATACTGATAATGACGCGTGTAGATCAGGGTTATGAATGTTTTTTTAGCTCCAGCACTAGCATTCAATTATTTTACACATCGTCGTCAGTCACAGTTTTTGTTCCAGTCAAGTTAGCTGACAGCTATTTATCTGGACCTAAAAAATCGCAGTAAATGCAACAGTCATCGTCACCAGTCTTTGTGAAAAGAAGTGATTAAACGTAATCACAAATATGCTACTATTTATTGCGTTTCTTTGTTTCATATCCACGAATCAATGACGTAGCAAAATTTCCATTTTCTACAAACGTACAAAAACAAATTTTTTATTTACTAAAATGGACAAAAATGTTGAATGTACATCCTAAATGTAATGTAATGCATATCCGAACGGAGAACGAGATACATAATAATTATTGAAAAGGCACTCATTGCGTAATTCCTATTTATCGGATTATTATGAGATTTGAACAGCAACAGACCTACTTATTGCGTTAGTTATAGAGAGGGAGAGGCTTGTGCTGATGTACATTTTTTTTACTATGTAGTCAGTAGCATGTACTTAATGCAGTCAAACCACAGATTGCAGGCTAGCCTCGTATCGAGCATTATTTAATGAAAAAAATCAGCGTGATATAATACTGGCAAATGACATGGTACGTGATTTTACGATTCCTTTTTACATTAACAGCTTATACAAAAAAAGCTCGTGTATTTTGGTGAGTAATAAAAAATCATATCATCCTAATGAAAAGTAACAATAAACCCCCTTTTTGGATTAGTAATACAATTTTTTGATAAAAAAATGCAGCCAGCCGTCCCACCATTGACCATGTACCAAATAAATATATATGGTTTTAAAACCAAATAACTAACCTAGAAACCACTCTTCAGCTGAGATTTAAGACTGATATGAAGAACCCCATATAAAAAGGTAAGATAACTAATTAATTTACATACAATAATAGTCTAAAAATTCATTAAAACAAAGTGTAATAGGGTGGCTAAATATTTAGACAATGGATTTTTAGCCTGATCTCTGCTCCAACGACCTACTCGTGTCCTCCACCATTTTTCGTGCCAGTCTGAAGATTTTGAAGAGTGTGTGGACGAAGCCAGTTTCGTGACGCGCTTGTTGGTGGTGACGCTGACGAGCGCAAATTAGTGGAGGAGCGTTGCATCGCGGAATGCCACGGTAGCGAGACCTGGACATGTTGAGAACGCGGTCGATCCAAGGTTTGTAGTAGGATGTCCGCATGTACACTCCTACTCAAATAAAATTAACAATTAAAAAGTGAACAAAGGTTTAGTTTTAGCAAAAACAAGGTATATAATTAAGTACCTGGTTGATCAGGAAGGGCACATTTGATACCATGCGAGACGGTGCCGGCTAGCACCCATTGGCCATTGTTTCTTTTAACTGATAATGGTCCACCTGAGAATCGTTAATACATAATAATATCCAATGTAAGAGGAGTCATATTTCAAACTCATACAAAAGTTACTTTGTATAAATTCAAATTGTATGCGTACCACTATCCCCTCCACAACTATCCTTTCTTCCCTGCTCGTAGCCAGCACAAATGAAACTTTCAATGATTGGTTTCGAGTTTCCAGAGCGTACAAACATTTTTTGACATTCAGTATTGTTGAGGATGGGAAGGTCAACTTCTTGGAGGATAAGAGGCCGCTCGCCATCTGTCAAGATTTATGCATCAATGGAAATGTGAAAAATAACACCTACAATTTACTGCGTCAGAGAGACATCAAATAAATTAAGATGTACCATGCTTCAGCAGTCCCATTCCAGTGACATATGCTGTTTTCCCTTCCAACTCATCATCATCTCGGGGTAGACAAATGGGAACAATGTGTGGCTGGAAATCGACCGGTGACTCGAGTTCAAGAATGGCAATATCGTTTTCGTAACTAAAGTTTCATGTTCAATATATGTTACTACTTTGTAATCATTTCATATGTTAGTTGTCGAATCAAGCGCTGCCTCTATAATTAAGTTTAAATAAAAGTTTCACAAACTTACGTTCTAGCGTTGAACTGGGGATGAGGAATAACCCTGCGAACAATTTTGGTTACAGCCCTTGTATCAGCAGCATCATCCGAATCCGTTATACCAAGAACAACCGACAACGTTCCAGTTTGCTGGGGTTGACAGTGAGCTGTTAATTATGAGAACATTAATGTAATTAGACCAGAAAGTCAGAAACATGTACTTTTTAATATACAAAATTGGGATCAATTTACAAACCTGCCGTGAGAACATGTTGGGCACCAATGAGAACACCACCACATTTTATCTTGGAAAAGATGCCCCACCAAACAGTTTCTTTAACTAAAGCGTGCCACGGCCAACTTCCGAATTTGGAAGGTGTTCCACCAACAATTCTGCCCTTTTTAATCAGCGGACGAACTCCACAATCTGCAAATTTAAACTAGGGTTTAGAAAGAAGCTAAAAGTATTATCTTAAAACCCAATACCTACAACCTAGGGAATATCTCCTTACCCTTTTTGAAATCAAGGCGCTTCCTGGTTGAATTGGCTGTCTTGATTGTTGTAACCTTCTTCACTGGCTTTACTTTATTTCTATTGCGGGTTTTTGGTGGGCTAGTTTTCTTGTTGCTGCTAACTTTTACTTTCATTTTCTCCGTTGAAGTTGGAATGGATGAGGGCGACGACTTCACTGTTGCTACTCCACTTGTAGAAGTGCTCTTTTGTTTCTGTGAAGCTTTTTTGTGCTTGGATATCTTCTCTCTTGAAGATTTGGCAGTTGTTGATGGTGCAGTTGGGGATGGGGCAGTGGGAACTGTGGATAAACTGTGTCTCCCTTCCCCTACCTTTCTTTTTTCCTCTTGATTAAAAATCATTTCGTCAATCTTGTTGGATTTGTTGAGATCCTGCACAATCCCATCTACAACTTGATCAACAAACGAGTCAATGCTGGAATCCCACGAGGCAGACGCGGAGGTTGGATTTCTGAGCGTGGTTTCATCCATTAAAGATTTCATGCTGCTGGATGAATATGGGCCACTGCCTGCGGCGTATGGATCACTACTTGGCGAGTATGTGTCGCTGCTTGGGGAGTACTGATCGACACTATATGAGTATGGATCGACACTGGAAGAATATGGATTAACGCTAGAAGAGTATGCATCACTACTGGATGAATAAGGCCAGCTATAGCTGCTGCTACTACCTTCAGTCGGCAAAGTATTGATTTCATTTGTGGTCATCTCATTATAGTCACGTTGTGGAGAACTTTCAAAAATACTATTCTCTGTGCTAATCGAGCTCCCCCTCAAATATGACAGAATGGTGGATGGCGTTGGCCAATCCGGATAATAACTGGAGGAAGGTTGATAATCTGTAGTGGAAGTTTCCCAAGCCTGGCCATCATCCTGTCCCTCATCCATATCTGCCACTGACGAAGCTTCTGTTGAAGTTGTCAACGTGGTTGTAGAGGCCATTTCCAAAGAGCCCACTGAAGCAGAAGATGAGGAAGGCATTTGGCGGTTATGATTTTCCTGTCCCATTTCTTCGTCCTCCTCCTCTTCTTCCTCTTCAGAAACAGCGGAAACAGATTTCCAGAATGGAGTGGGCGTTGTAGTTGGCCTTGTCCACACAACTTTCTCTGTTGTTGGACGTGGTTTAAATGGTCGAGGCGTGTACTTCAATTTGCTAAAGGTAAACTTTGTCGGGCTCACAGATTCCGTACTACTTGAGACGCCGTCTGTAGTTACCTCATTATTTTCGGGTGTTTCTGGGTTTAGCGTTCCAATAGATTGTGTCACTGAAACCGCAAGTATTTCTTCCGAACTGTTGCTATTTGTGTTGGCCATAACGGTCTTTGGACTGCTGGTCTCACTATTTCCATTGTCGTAGAAAGACGAAGGGGACTCTGTAGTGCTGGAAGACCAAGCCCATTGAAGTGGTGTCGAAGTTTCAGCAGACTTTGTCACAATGGTAAATGTTGAGAATGGAATTTCATTAATGCTCATTGCTAATTTTGGGGACATTGTCGAAGCATCTTTTGCCGTTCGCATTGTCACCAGCTCATCTATGTACTTAACCATGTTGTCTTTGAACTGGGTTTCATCTTCGTTCTCATCCTGACCTTGACCAATAATGACTCCACTATTCAACTCTTGCGATTTAAATGAGTTAGCTTTAGGAAATTCCGTGACTGTTCCAACTGTCAAGTTTTCTGTAGCAGCATCATCATCATCTTCGCTTGCACTTGCACTTGTGTCTTCTTTCGCCCCATGATCATCACTTTTGATAAGTGGAGGAATGCTATCATAACTTCCAGTTGTGTGAGCATCAAGATCAAGGAGAGAGAGAAATGTTGGGGACAGTTCTGAGAAGGTATCAATCAGCGAGGGAATTGCAGTGGAATCTCCACCACCTTCCGAGTTATCCGGCTCAATGTGTTTTGAAGTGGTGGGCGAGAAGGGAACATCACTAATTTCATTATCTGCAGAGGAAGCTGATGACGGATTTTGAGTAGTTGTCGTGGTTGTAGTCGCTTCTGTTGAAGTCGGTGCAGAGGATGACTTGAGTTGTGCAGCAATAGGATCGTGGCAACATGCCCCAAACAAGTGTCTATCCCGACAAGCACCAATCACAGTCCCAGATCTCTGTTGACACTCCAAACTGATCATGCAAACTCCCGTTACATTAGGGAATTCAGGTGAATGACATTCTTTTGGCGTGATCTTCAACATTCGGCTTGCTGTTTCAAGTCAAGTTTAAACATGCAATGAAAAAAAGAAACAAATGTACAGTTGATGCTATGATGTAATTATTCATCTCATCTCTACATCATGCTATACTGCTTTGGCTTCTGTTCGTTCACATTCATTCGATTCCCTTGTTGCATTTCAACCAACCTGAACCTAATTTAGGTGAGTTGCGTTATTATTGTTTACGCAATAAAAAAAGGTGAGAGATGTGGGTAATTGATGATAAATGTTGTAATCATCAAATCAAGTCAAATTAGGATTAGAATCGGAAATTTTTCTCCGCTGCGTAAACATCCGTTGTTTTCTTTTGAGCAAGTCAAGTGAACTTGATTAGGTTAGCCCATAGCCCTACGGTAATATGTGATCCTTAACCAAAGAGCGAATTTTTGCTTGCATCGTAATTTGGTAATGGTAACCCACACACTCCTCTTTTTTTATCAGATTGTTCAAAAGTACACGCATAACTTGATGATGATGATGATACAAAGCAATCCCATGGGAAAAAAAGATTTATTTAGGTTCTCTTTCTTTGTTGCAGCATAATAGCACAGCCCTCATATATGATCAAGATGAAGATGAGCAAGAGGAAAGGAATGAGTAGTGAATATACCGGTATTTTCTACTTGAGCGAAGGGAATAAGAAATGGGATTTTGATGCAGAGATACAAGTTTTTAAATGCTGATGATGATGGCTGACTTAGATAAAAAGGAGTGAGAGATATATCTAAAGATCCGAAAGAGAGGTTTTGGTTTGGTTGTGCACTGCACATTACATGCCTTCCCCTGATCTCATCTTGTTCTGTCTTTAACAACTGTGGCCATTATATATTATATTTTTTTGCAACGGTGATGCATTTTGCGTGTATGCATATTGAGTTTGGTTGGTTACTACAACACATAAAATTTTAAATTGTACCACTGCACCGATTTAATGTTGTTTTTCTCAGGTTCTCATATCAATTTTTGTTGTTTGGTGATTCAAAACTTTTGTACGCTTTTTAGGTAGTGCTGCTGGCGGCGATAAACATTTTTATGGGGAAAAGGGCTTCGCGTTACACTTGCTTAAAAAGAGTACACACACAATCTTCCCTTCCCATATATTATATATATTTCTCCCGAGAGAGTTGTGAAGCAGTGCCAACTTTTTGCATGTAACCTGCTCAGCTAAACACAATCGAAAATATGGTAACGGTACACCCAAAACTTATTCAGATATACCTACATTGTTAGTGGAGTGGACAAGACAAGAAAGTGGTTGATGGGTTAGCCTTGTACTTACTAACTCACTATATTCAATTTTTACTTTACCCCTCGTCTCGTTCTGCTTTTCCCTTCTGGCCTGGCCAAAAAAATATGATGGTCATGATGAACGTTTGTCTGATTGCATTTCCTTGTAAGTCTATTCATCATTTTTACATGTTTGTGCGAAAACTGCAACTTAAATGTATAAGTAATCTCGCATTTATACGCTGGTTCACTTGACTAACACCAAACTAATTAGGAGCAATCGCACCTGTATGATATATAGGTTCATTATGCAGAATTTAATGGGTTATGGGATGGACTTCATAAAAAATTGGAAGAGTTGCATAGACATAAACCTACATTATCTGTTAGGAATTACTTCAATCATTATTAACGAAGCGTGGAAAGTTAATGTCAAAAAAATTATATTAGTTGCTGCGTCATCAATACAAAGAAAATATAATGCATTTGCCCGTGAGTAACTCCTTGACCTACAGATACATTTTTTTTTCAAAATAAAAGGTTTGGGGCTGCAGCTGCATAAAAGTGTTTCTAGGTTGTTCACTTATTGCTCCATATAAATTAAACGGAAATGTGAAGAATATATGTTGACATTGTGAAGATGCAACTTACCATATCTTTGTCTCTGAGTATAGAATCCATTTGTGGAGTAGATATTATATATGAGATACAAGGAAAGGGTTAAAACGGGTAGTTTAAATCGGATCCTTTCGGAAAGCAACATTTTCACTGGCTATATAGTCAATCAAGTCACAATGATTATTTTCATTACAACACTTGACACTTAATCAGTCCTTTCTTGAATTAGATTGTATTTTTTCACTTCCACGACGCAATGTGTAATAACCACTTTTACTACATGATGTAACAAATCACAAAAGTACAATTTTATCAGGAGTGTTTGAAAAGGTAGTTAAACAGTCAAGATGGAACTTGAAGAATGTCAAATATGAATGACTAAATTGTGAGGAGAGAATTCCGGATTGCCCCCAATTTGCGAGTGAACGGGATACGGTGTGGGTATAGCACTTTGCAATATTTTGCATGTAACGCGTCACTAGATGAAATGTAAATGTGGACAGACTAAAATGTTGTTGCTCCTGAACACTGGGCTGATCTCATCTAACAGCAAACACTAACCGAAAGACAGTGTTCTGGGGAAGAATTTTGTTGAGGTAAGCAATTAGAAAAAGAGTTTCGAATAACCACAAAAGAAGAAGTAACAAAAGTGGTTTGAGGGTGAAACGTTAACGTTACACGTAAACAAAGTACGTATAGGGAAGTTTCTTTTGCATAGCAGACCACACTTGGTAATATCAGGTGTATGAAGAAGAGGTGCTATTTCTTGGCAAGCTAAAAGCCGGTTTTTGTTTGACCGTAAGAAGATGATGATATGCCCTTATGTGAAAAGACTCATATGATATGATAATCAATGCAGAAAATATTACACTTTCTGTTACGTACTTTATAAATGTAGTAATATAATGGGAAGGAGGGTGATATAACGAAAATTGTATGTGAGGTGAACTCACCATATAGACCCATAATTAAATAATATACGTAACGTTTATAGTACACCTGTACAGTTCTTGCAAATTTTCCCACTCGTTACTGCTCAAGTGGTCAAGTGTGCATTTTATATATTATAATATGTAATACAATTACGATTTCGAATTGCATGCTTAGGTTAGAGGTTTAATTTTTCTTTAATTTTTGCTCTCTTTCTGGAACATATTATAGTGAAAATCACAGATGTGAATCATGGACTGATAGAATATATTTTGGTTATTGATTGGAGAAAAATTTCTCATAGGTTAGAGCAATTTTTAATAACATTTACTTCTTATCACCATATTTGTACCATCCTTCTCCAGATTTGCGTCCAAGCTTACCCTCCTTTACCAACTTTCTTGTAAGTTCTGGCACCTTAAATGTTGGGTCATTTGGAAATCGTTTCTCCCACCCTGTAATACATGAGTAGAGAAAATATTTGAATACCGTAACTTGAGGAGTTTGAGTGATAATAAATGTAAGCAAAGGAACAAACCTTCAGCAATGAAAAGTCCAACGTCAACTCCCACAGCATCAGAAAGCTCAAACGGTCCCATTGGGTAGCCAGCACCTAGTTTCATGGCTAAATCAACGTCTTGAGGAGTGGCATCACCTTCAGAATCAAAAGTAATATGTATCAGTACAATCCTGCAAAGCATTTGCTGACACAATGCGAAATCCTACTACCATCTACTTGGTTCCTCAATTTAAAAAAATTATTTCTTAGTATAGTGACATTTAAACTTTTTATCGTAGCTTTAAAAATTCAATTTTGATGTTGCAAATCAATCTTAGAATGTTTCCATCATTGAACAACGTTCTTACACACAAAATGCTAGATTTACTGTTCCCACTGCGAGCACACAAAGGAAAAATTGGCTTTTACCATTGTCGGCTTAATCGAGTGGGGTGGAGGTTGATGGGTAATAGTAATTATTAATACTTTCAACTTTAGGTTATTAAGAAGCGTTATTATGTTACCTCTTTCAACCATTCGCACAGCTTCAGTCATGTATGGAATCAAAAGACGATTAACAATGAATCCGGGGGTATCCTTGCAGGACACGGTAACCTTTCCAATGGCCTTTCCCCATGCATCCAATGCCTTATATGTTTCATCTGAAGTTTCTGTCGTACGAATAACTTCGAGAAGTTTCATCATTGGCACTGGACTGAAGAAATGGAGTCCACCAAACCTATCCTTGCGGTTAGTTGGCTGAGCAATCTCATTGATTGGAATTGATGATGTGTTACTGGCAAAAATTGTTTTTTGAGGAGCAGCCTATATGATGTAGATCACGTCGTTAATTAAATTCAATTATTAAGGATGCCGTTCAAACTATTTTAAAAAGCAAAAAAAAAAAACAGTTTCCTACAGCATCCAGAGTAGCAAAGAGGTCCTGCTTGAGTTTCAAATTTTCAATGATCGCCTCAATAACTAAATCTGCTGTCTCCACCGACTTTTCCCTTTCTGTCATGAAGGTTATACGCTCAATAGTCTGCTTGCAGAATTCAGTTCCTTTAGATGGATCATCCTAGAAAATGTTTTGTAATAAAATTGTCAGTTTTTACTTTTATGTATGCACTTTTGGCTTTAATATGAGAAAAGTAAATCGTAGTACCTTAAATATCTTCTTGGAAATTCTTCCAAGGCTGGTTTCAATTGTTTTTCTGGAGTTGTCCAGAACTTTATCATTCACATCCACTAACCGCACATTGTTTCCTGCTGCCGCCGAGACCTGCACAGATTTTAGGTTGATTTTACTAATCCCATTATCATTGCGAGTATTATGGCAAATAAAGCATATTGTGGAAGCTACCTTTACGTACTATATAGTATCAGTATATTTCTCAATAGTTTGTTTGTATACCTGTGCAATTCCTGCTCCCATTGTGCCTGCTCCAATAACAGTCACATTTTGAATAGCTTTCAGAGTAGCACTGGTTGACATGTTCCTTGCAGTATTCAGCAATTTAATGCTGCTAAAAACTTTATTTGCAGACATTTTTGTGCAAAACTAGTAAAGTAAGCTTCCTGTGAAAGAAAACAAGAAAATCAATGTCAAGTGCTTTGAGCTTTGACTAGTATCAAATGGTAGCGTAAAAACTAATATATAGAGATTTAAAAGCTAATGTAATTAAATTTGTGTGTTGCTTGTGATATTACAATTACCTGAAAATTATTTAGCAAAGAATTCTTTCGCTTAGCTTGATTGAAAGGGACTGACGAAGACAGACAAATACGTGTTATAATCCTTATTTTCCTCCTCAGTTAAATTCATATGACTGAAGATACTTTAGTATTTCAATAAGAGAGGAATAGTGAGTTGAAATGACATTCAAGATTAGATGTGAATTAGTTGTCGGCATATACAAATGTTGCCAGCCCAGAAGTTCACATGTTTTGTAACCATTCCACATAAGCACTCATCTACTTCAAGAGCATGTTATGAAGCTTGTACATTGAAGCCCAGAAATGTGGACTTTGATCCAGTATAATATCATATTCTTGTGGGTTACATTCGACATTATTACACCCAATATAGACTGTAATGTAATGTACACAGAGGTCTGTCAGAATAAGTCAAAACTGTTTGCTTCGGTTTGTAGCAAGCCGGTATAAGTAAAGATATATGTCTAAACGAGTACATTTGCTCTCCTCTTACAGAACAGAGCTTACTTCTCGGTGTATGCATTTCTGCATAGCTCATTGTATGCGAGTATTGCGAGGATATACGATGCTTTCAACTCAAGGTTACATTATAGATTATATAGTGAAATGAAGATAGGATTCAAGTGGAAATCCAATGCTAGTGCAGTGATAGCTATATACTCAATTACACGTATTTTATTTTATTAAATGCCTAACCTATATGCTATTAGTGTAGACCTAGATACGAATAAATTTATAAAAGTTGTTGAGTATAGGAAGCAGCTAATTTGTGGACGACAAAAAATTAACCTTTGTTCCACGTCCGATTCATGCAAAATCAGCATTTGGAAAAGTACGTATGAAATAGACAGGAAAATTTAGAACACGAATTTATGCAACCATGCAGCATCAGCAATGTTTTCTATGTGAAGACAGAGCGATAACAAAATCAAATATATGTGCTTTTATATTTTTGTTTTTAAATGCCAAATATATTTTTAAAATAGTCGTAATTTAATTTTGTACAAAAAATTTAACCGGTTGCTGTTTGTCCAACACAATCTCCATCAATACATTTGCCTCCATTACCACAAACCGAGTTGTCACCTGGAGGATGATTGAGAGTAATAATGGAAATATATCCGGGCATATTGGGAGTTGGATATCGGCAAACGAGATTTTTGCAAAGATCATTAGGATCCCCTGGATTCACAGTAGCTTGCGTCTGATTCGTATACTTGACACAAAGTTGTTGCATGGAGTACCTATCGCCAACATCCTGACTCGAAATCGGAGCTGCAACCCCAGCCACATTGGTTTTCGTGCAAGAGCCTTGACTAGAGTCGACATAATTTTTCATGAGACTCAAGCTGCAGGGTGAAAAATAAAATTTGCTCTTCTTGCCCCATCCCTCATAACTCATGATGTAGCCATCGGACCAAGGACAATTTGAAGCGGTGCTATCTCCATCATGAGGTGCGCCAAGATTGTGGGCGAATTCGTGAGCAACGCTGAAAGCGCCATCATAATATCCTCCGCGATCCTCAGTGACTGATGAACCGTAAAATATTTTTCCCTGTGTGTAGTTCAAACAGGCCGTTCCCAAATAAGCTAAGCCAGCAACGCCTGAAGTATACGATCCACTGCTGTTTTTTGATTGGAAGTCTACTCCGGAGATGAGCGCCCCCATATCATACTTTGGATTCTTGTTGTTGTTGGCATATAACCAAGTGGAGAAATTGGAGAGGGCCTTGTTAATGTCAACCCCACTTCCACCCGGAGTTTTATTATTCTCAATGTATGGCTGAGCCGATCTCGTGGTGGTGATTGTGACGCCTGAGATGCGGAAGGCGATCTTAGGATCGGCAGAGGTGGCGTACCGATTGTTGATTGCGTGGAAGAAGACTCCAAGATAGTCTAAAATGGCGGTCCGACTTCCTTTAAAGGTTTGAGTGTTGTCATAATCCCATACGACGAATACCTCTGGCGTTGCTGTTGTTAGTGCTCGGGAGGACCTTTTTGGAATTGTTTGGTTGAGGTCGATATAGTCATTGAATTTGGGGTCGAGTTTAGTTTTTCGGCTGAGTACATGATTGTTTTCGCCCCGTGTTACAATGGTCATGTCATTGATGCGACCACTTAGTTTGTAGGCTCCATCAATGTGCCTGAGAGAGATGGCTGCGTTGGCCTCAGGATCAGTAAAGAAATGCTGCTCAATCGCTTCAAGTTCTTCTCTGGATGGAGTCGCATCTCGGAATTGCAACTCACCGGTGGTGTCGTCAGCAGAGAGCTCGGTAAACTTAAAATCGGGCGAGAAAACGGAGAAAGTAGGCTTTTCTAAGTTGAGTTTGATATTTTGTCCGAGTCCTTCGACTTCCACGGCATAGGCGGGACCCTCAACAGAGCGCTTGAGAAGAGGTTGGATGTAAACCTTAGCGTTTTCTCTGAGATGACTTGCCCTTAAAGGTTCTGAGGTTGATTGCCAACCAAGCACAAGGACCATGAGCCCTACCGTTAAAAACTTCATGTTTTACTCGCTCCTTTCAGCTTTTTTACTTGGAAAACTATTTAAGTCGAATTCTACTGCTCATTCCAACAAATCTAAATTTATCCGTCCCTTTTATATTAATTTATAACCTTGAAATGGACCAATATCGCCACTCACCATTTACATCCTAAAATTCCTTCAAACCACGCCAACTGGTGAAGTAGTCTGCGGTCGTGGAATAAAGATCCGTTTTTATATAATGAACAGGAGCATGGGTAATTAATTCGTGGTTACTTGTGCAAGCATTTATAAATTTTCATCAATACAGTATATTCATATTTTGAAACCTCAATTAATTGCGCATTTTGTCGTTTGTTACAATTATTATTTCCGCAATCCACTGACACCTCAATGAGTACCGGCATCTGCAACGGGACAGTAATGTCTATAACGACTTGATTAATGGGTGAAATATGGTAATGGGAATTTAAATTATAACTGACAGCACATCAAGCTGTGAAAATATCGCTGGAGAAAAACTTGTTTCAGGTTCTATCGTTCTTTTTTGTTTTTTATTCTTTTGTCAAGCAACATCATCACCACCATTTTCGTATGTACGTTTTTTCCAAAGAGCTACATACTGGTATTGTATAATATTCTTACGAGATATAATTCGTAGATTTTCTTGTTACAGTTTTATCATCATGACATGTCGACCTTAAAATCAAGAATTTTATGTCTATATTAGTAAGGTTAGGTATATGTACATATTATTATGTACCATGATGTATACTCACTAGTGGAAATATGAACAGCACAGTACAATACACTAATTTTTCTAGCAACATACATAATATCATATTATATTGTACCTGTACAATAATAATACATACATAATAATATATACATAGTTTAATAATAATAGTCAATATTACAACGTTTACTTTTGTTTCTCAACCTCCAGAAAATGAGAAATTTTAGCTGATTTTCACTCTTGCAAAACTGATATTTATATATATTTATGTAAAGTATGCACCTAGTTGATAACGATAACTGTCACACCAGATACATATACTGTTATTGTGGATCAATCAATAAATAAAAGGTTTAACACAACACATTAGTTTCTACTTGTCATATCATATTATTATATATATATATTTTACATTATAATATGTGCGTAGGAACAATATATAACCTAACTATAACAGACATTCAACAATGAAATTTATAATTTAATTGTGATTGTAATTGACACGTTCAGGCTATCTCTGCACCTAGCTACTTCGACTCTACAGCTAACATTTCTAAATAAACGCTGCATTAAATTAATTTTTAATAAGGTATAAGTGAAAAAATTTATGTATTTTTGGTAGATAATTTAAGTAAGTAGGTATAATAATCTATATGGTATATATCGTTCATTGTAACCACTAACATATTTTCGTGGCATAAAACCGTTTTGAATCATTCCCGTTTTGAGTTTGTCATTTTGTGAAACAGTTAGGAAATTGTTGTGCTCCCATAATAAAGCTAAAGACTAGACACTATACCGCTGCATACGCTGTACCAACGAGAAAGTTTGGATTGTGATGCTGATTTCGCGGAAGCACAACAAAATGCCACACTCAGTTTTCAGTTGTCACTTTTGTCATAGTTGGATTATATAAACAGGTTTTTGTGCGACGAGGGGTTTTGTCATTAATTATAAGGTAAATTATTATGCGCATAAATACTGTCACGTGTACATACTTATGTGGTCAAAGCCTTGAGTTATATAAATAATATGACATCGTCACCGCCTTGGGTCTACATGAAAGAATGAACATATAACGATTATCATAATTTTTGAAAGATTTTTTAGTACATCTTTTGACTAGTTTTGTCACCTACAATACAATACAAATTGAGAGGGATCACAGGATTGAGTGAGGGGGGAGTGGCTCCATTATAGATACAACGTTATATATTCACAAGATTATGTTCAACAAAAAGTATTTTTAACAACAATAACATTTGATTCGAGAACAAGCGTAACCGTCAAGGTTCCACCTTATCTTAATATAACTTAGCATGCACTTTATAATTAATTAAAACATTAAAAGCAAGAGTTGAAAGCATATTTTCACATTGATATGATTGAAGCTACATTACATAATATGCAACAATATTCCAAGCCTATTCCACCATTATTCAACACTTTTTTCCAGGACCAGACCAGAACACGTGGAATTTATTGCATCTTTTATAAACTGAAAATACTGGGCATTTTTAACTGTGTCTTGTGTATTTACCTCATTCTTCCTACGAACGTAAGTATGTATGAAAAACTACAAAAAGTATATATATGTAATATATATATATATATTTATATAATATTGCCATCAAATCAACTAAAACTTTGTTTTCAGTTTTAACCTTTCATGAGATGGCACCAGGTTTGGAATAACGAAAAGTTGAAAGAAAATACGTCCTTAAAAAAGAAAAGAACCTCAATACTTTCTTAATACTGCACTGATATAATGAATATACTACCATATTCTGGTATTCTATTGCAAGTTAGGTTGACTTAAAGTACAAAACAAGAGCTAAATATTATTGCAATATCCTCCCATCACGAAATTTATCCATTCCAAATCATTATTTGCGGAATGCCTCTAAAAGTTATGACAAAATTAAGCAGACTCAACTTTGACACGAAAACAAAAAGCATATCATTGAATTTCTCCTTTATTTGGAGTTGGAGTGCAACCTGTAACGTGTGTAGCTTTTTCAAACAACTGAAATTTTGTGGAATGTGATAATAATACAAATATAGAGCGTATTAAGTCCAACAGAATGGAATAGAAAGCACAAGAAGCAACCAGTTTGATAAAAAGAAAGTATAACATGAACATGAAAAACTTTCCCGACAGCACATCTACACATAAAGTAACAACACAAAAACTTTTCTTGACTACATATGTTTGCATCTTTTGTAGCCCTCCTTTGTCGGGAACTGGAGCACGCTTTCACGGAAATGAAATGAAGCATTACGATAAATCACATGATAATTGACATCGACACAACTATTTTTTAACCTAAACCCCAAACATTTGTATGGGGTAACTAGCGACACAGTTAGTGAAAGTTGTTGTTGTGTGGTGTGTGAGGAGTTTCTCCTCGCCTCACTTGAAAAAGAGCTTGAAGCAGCATAGCACAGAGTTGTAAGAAGTAGTTTTCTAGCATCAAAAATTCCCTTTAAAATGTAATAAAAAGCAGTTATAGTTTACCAACGGAAAATGAGGAAAGCGTCCTGTGCTAAATACGAAGATTGGTAATTGTGTTATTTTGATTGAGTTGTCCTTGCTAATCACTTTCACACGTAGACACCATCCTCATCACCATCGTACTCGTCCCTGATGATTTCATTTAACTGACTAATTACTGCATACTAGTAAATGGTATAATCTAATAATCTAGCCTAATTTACTGGTAGCCGGTTTGGCACTTGGTAGAACGTTTCCACTACATGCTAAAGCTAATTAAAGCCGTCTACGTTCCATATCTTGTGGATATGATGATGCGCTATTTTCGTATTTGGTATTTAGTATGCAGTCTAGTAAGGCGTTAAATGTTGTTAACTTGTCCTTTGACTGAGAATCATCAAGACTACTGGGAAAACAATATCAGCGAGTTTTGGTACACAATAATATAATATTTTTTTTTAGTTTGATTTGATTTGATTGTGACGCTTACTTTGTTTTAGTATTATTATAATTTAATTTATATGGATATATCCTATATCATCATCGCCACACACCGCTGACGATGGTGTTGGTATTTCTAAGCTACTTTTCTTTTTAGCTAATTAACTAAATAGCCTAATATTAGATCCATTTATATTGTTTTTTTGTATTACAAACTCTGTCCTCCTAAACTGACACGACGTATCGTCTTATGAGAGAGTGAAAGAAATTAAGTGAAAGTTTACTAAAAATATGATGTGAAAACATCAATAAACTTTTGACTGAATGATTATGATGATGAGTACATAATGATTTTTATGAAGACGACGGCATTTTTGTCATACACAATAATTAAAAATTCTTTTTTGTTTGATTTGATTCTGTTTTCCGAATATATTGCATATGTACTTATCAGTAGGTTAGGTTTTATGTATGTATATGTTTAAGTATAGACTTGTAGAGTAAATAAAAACGTTTCAACCCTTTTCATGTCGCAATAGATTGTTTTCTTGAGGCCGTATTCGTCGTCGAAGATACCGTTGAGCCCCTTGGCTCCTGAAGAGATGACTGAGTGTGCATAGACGCATTGAGCTGGGCTAGCTGTTTGTACATTGATGAATTAACAAATCTTGGATAGGAATCACGGTGCATGAGAGTATATATTTGCATTTGTGCTTCATCAAAGGTGTGCGGGTTGGGGTCCACCATGTTTTGATTCACTATTTCTCGAACTCGGGAATCCAAGCTCACCTGTGCAAACATCATCCATCAAAGCCAACAGGTGAAACAAGTTACACTCAACACCACCATTCAATCCAATATCCAAAATTGCTTTCATGTACGTATCTATATATCCCTCATCCCTTCACTTCACTCTTCTTTTATACTTATATAAAAATACTTTACCTCTTTCGGAGAGAGGATGGATATGTAGTCCTCATAAATGAGTCTTGCCTTCTCCTCAATTGTCTCTGGTCGGCTTTCTTTTTTCAGCTCTTCGCATGCTAGCCAAAACAGAATATTTTCTTCACTATATTCACACTTAAGGAAGTCACGGAAAACTTTGCGTCCACCTGGACTTCGCATTAATTTATCGAAAGACTCGCCCCAACTCCTTATCTCCTCCAACGATGGCCTACAAATATTTAATTTGGATCAGTTTAAATATACTTAGAAAAGCTAATGTGGATGTGTGCTTGCTAAATTTACTTACACTGGGTCACCATCACACACCGGATCTGATTCTGTCGCTTCTTTTTTGGGCTCATTGTTTTTAAGGGCCGAACTATATACACAAGAAGCATATTATATAAAAGTATTGATTGAGAGATAAACACGCATATGTGGCCATGTGTTAAATTTTGATGAGAATTGAAGAAAGGAAATTTCATTTATCATTTATTGTATGTTTACCATGAACATGAGCAGCAGCAACACCAACAGCGACACTTTGGCCGACTGTTCTGCTGAGCTTGATGACCATTCACGGAGCGACTGACGTCATCCGCGGGACCACCTTTACTTGTTGCTGAAATGGCCCCCGACTTCCCTTCCGGTGAACCATTGTTTTTCCCTCTCCCAAAAACTTTCTTCCCAGAACTACTCAGTGTTTCCGATGCTTCCAAGTCCCCTGCATTTATCCTACTTGTCTCATGACTCGATTTTGTTCCGCTCTTGGATCGTGAACCTTCTTCAACTCCTTTCTGAGCTCTTTGGCCCATCTCACGTTCCTTGGTCATCTACAAATAATGTTGCATGACAAATGTTATCAGAGTGTCCAGTCCACTCCATATCTAGAATGGGTCATTCAGTTCATAATTTGCAACATACCACGTGACGTGTACATTAACCACAGCATAATTATCTCCCGATCTGCTCAGCTACATTTCAAGTTCCATATTATCACGGTTTCCAAAACACGCTTGTCCACATACGTAGCATAACGTTAGCCTCAAAAATGAATAGGTGAAAGGTTGTCTATTGCAGCACCTTGCAATATATCTCATCAATCAAATGCGCGTGACGTTCATACATTCACTACCATCCTCGTTCCATCCGTTTGTGTTGACTTGCTTTTGGTGTTTGGGTTTGCTAGTAAAATAAAGCAGTGGTATGCACTGCACTATACATGATGAGTAGTACGTCTAACTATATGTGACGTGACGTACGGTGACGAGTGTGCACTTGTGTGTGTCTGTGCTATATATTCCTACCTATTTCGCTCCTCTCGTTGGAAAGGTTACAAACAACTGACACTGGAGCGAGAAGAAGGATGAGTCCCTGCTTGATCTAAACAAGGCACAAAAAGTACAAGGAATTCACACCAAAAGAATTACATACTTGTTAACTTGCTTAGAAAAGTTGATAATATTGCAGAAGCAGATACATATTATGTAACATATTGATTCATGACCACGATATACTTTTAATATTGATAGTAATGAGTCAAATTCATTTATGAACTTGGCTATATATTAATATATGATAAGACACACTCAACTTGTTCTGTGTTTTTATTAAAATGTTTTAATACCATCCTTTTTTTAAATAATACTCCGTGCAACTGTGTGCTTCTTCTGCTTATGCAAGTGTTTGCTCAATCTAAGGAGTGTGGCAACTGGTAACAACTACTCCATAAAACAAGAATGAGTGAGGTTATGGGTTTACTATTATTTTAAGGCTAGCACATTACGTACATATCTTTGCTTTGCGGTTTTCATAGCGTTATCCCGGATGAGGGAACCACTACAAGACTAATTGGACACATTTTCTTTTAAATTGCTCAACATATCATCGAAATATTATAACAAACTTGGGTAAATGTCATATACTATGTGTTTGGGGTGAAGTTGCATGATTAGATAGTAATAAGTATGGTTGATGGTGATATAATATGCATGAAATGAACACTTGAAATGAAATATCACGTTACGTCGTATTGTACCCACTTTTTATGTCACACGAGTCACACGACTCATGCAATGTGCAATATGCAATCTTGTCACGTCATAAAGACTCTCCTCTCAAATACATATTATTATGATTAGGCAAAAAAAAAGCTTTGCTCATTCTAAGAAGAAGACAAGAGGCAAGGTAAGGTGTAAGGTGCTCCAGTTGCCACTAATTTGGCGCGACACTCTTCCTAAACAAAATTATTTTTCAGTATGCATATATTACTATTATTATTACATTCCTAAGATGAAAAAACTGATTAAAATGCATAGTATATGGATAATGGACCTTTATTATCTATTATTATGCATGCAGAAATGAAAAATGAGATTGTTTCAAAGGGGAATGATAGGTTGGTTATATTGTCTATTGCTTACCCAGCACACACCACACCATACCACCAACACACCAACACAACACTTGACTTTGACTAGATGAACATAACGTGTAGGTGTGGAGCAGACACACAATAGAGAGAAACTATTCTTGAGATTCCTCCGAATTCGATTTTAAACTCCACCAAAACACTTTGCATCCAACTAAACCATCATCATCCTTCATATATATCTTTATATCACATCAGATCATGATGACTGCTATTGTCTTGAAAAATGTCTGTTTTTTAAATTCAAATGCAAATATGGAGGAGAATATTTGGGAAGCTCATGCAAATTGCCAGAACAAGAAGATGAAGAGCTCTGTGAAGCGATAGTTTGCTCTACTTTTCAATCAAGGGGAAAAAGACAAGAGTTGTCGACGAGAAGAATAATATACGTATGATATTTTTGCAGGACAGATCACTCGCACAATTTATGCCTTTTCTTTTTTATTTCCTTTCATCCTCATCATCCTTCAAATCTACAAAAGTCCGTCACTGGATTCAACAGCTTCCCACATCACATATGTATATAATTTGAGGAGATGTAGATGTACGTACACAGTACACACTCGTTCACTCACACTTTGTGTATACTTTTAACAATTTACAATAAGAAAAAATTGGAAATGCCAGACGAAGTCGGAGAAGAAGAACAAGTTAATCTAAACTTTGAAAATAATTTTTTTTGTTTGCTTATACAAAACGGAAATGTTTCTAGGTATCTCGTTCTGTATGTTGATGATGATGGGATGAGGGAAAAGTATGTTCTGTAGGGAAGTGTGATGATGATGATGATGATGTTGAATGAATGAGTTCAAAATTATGTATTTAATTCACTTCCCGTTCCCTTCGTCGTCTTCTGCTCGTCTCCCTTGTGAGTAGCAGGAGTGAGCTTGGCGAAAAAAATATACTGTAAATAGTGGAAAATGATAATGAGTCCAAAAACGCAAAGAGAAATAAGACTATCTGCGTGTATGAGAGAGAGAGTGGAGTGGATATGAGGATGGAATGGATGGAGTTGTGTGTGTGGAGTGGAGTGCTAGTCAAAATCATATGTAGTTTCCTCTCGCTACTCGCTACTAATATTAGGTTTGGATGGAGAAGCAAAGCGAAATCGAATTGATAGATTGACTTGTTCGACTGCGAAAAATCCTCTAGATTCGCTACACAACAGAGAGGAGAGGATATATAGCGTAATATAATGGTTTGGAATTAGAATGGATGGAAGGAAAGGAGAGGAAGGAGAGAGAAAGAGAGAGAGTGAGTGTGTGTGTGTGAGAGAGAGAGCTCCTCTTGTTCCATGAACTAAATAAAAATGCATTAGGTACGTATACATGCATGGATATGATAACTATTAGGATAGGAGAGCTAAAAAACGAGTAGCACACACGTAGTGAAGAAAAGTGTGTTGTTCCCGATGGAGACTATCTTAGCCGAACGGAAACTTCTTATAGCATTACTCGTGAACTCGTCGAAAACCGTGAGCCAATGGTTTCGCATTGTGTATTGTGTGTCTATGTGAACTACACAGCTACTAAATATAAGCCTCTCTCTCTCTCTGTCTTTCTGTCTCTCTTCTTCCTTTAGCTCTCTCTCATGACAATTTTTACATAGAGAGAGAGAGACATGGAACATAGACACCGAGGACAACTTTCATCCTCCTCTTTCCCATTCTCCATAACATTTCTCGTTGTAGCCAGCCAGCCTTTTCACACTTGAAGCTTCTCTTGTTCTCTCA
This sequence comes from Orchesella villosa, assembly GCA_036850725.1. Classification (NCBI taxonomy): domain Eukaryota; kingdom Metazoa; phylum Arthropoda; class Collembola; order Entomobryomorpha; family Orchesellidae; genus Orchesella; species Orchesella villosa. Next base: position 34,054 of record JAANSM010000055.1, on the reverse strand, counting down.
CTCTCTCTCTCCCAGTTGGAAGTTGCAATGGCATGACAATGCTATATAGAATTGTGTGTGAGGATCTGGGAAACCGTTTTGCCATTGCCTACGGAGCTCCTCCACAAGTGCACACCACTTTACACCTCTCTTGTGGTGGAGGTGTTAAGGCTAGAAAGCGCCACCAAGGTGGATTTCCGTGAAAAGTTGGAGAAAGAGAGAGAGAGAGAGAGAAAGCGAAAGAAGAGAATAGAACAAGGAGATTCATTCTCGCTCGTGTTCCTCACAATCAGTTCTTGCTTTCCCATAGGGTAGTGAACAAGTTGTGGATTGAAAGGGAGAAGGAGGGATACCTAAACTTTCTTTTATATATTCAATTGAGCTTTTCCTTTTTCGTTTCGTCCACCGATAAAAATATATCTATTCAACAGAAAAAAAGAGAAATCCAAAACCAATCTAATCCATATACATATATATAGTATATAATAGAATTCTAAATGCTAAGTAAAGAATATAAAAACATTTTTTCCCAGTGTTGTTCATTTCACTATAAATGTATATCTCAATATCAATATCACCACTATTTTTAGTTCATGCACAGCATGCACAACGACAGAATAACGCAAAGAAACAAACGCTTAAACACAACACAAAGCTTCTTTTTTGAGACTACACTTTATATACACACAACATTTTTTCCCTTTTCGCACTGAGGCTTACAACAAGTACGTTCCAAAGTAATAACAAAAACAAAAAGCAAGCGTTCAACAATGCACGTGCTGCAGGGTAAACTGGTGACCAACAAACTTCTATTTATCATGGCAATCATCCATGCTATTTTACAAGAGTACATTTTTTATACGTAAAAGGAAGAAGAAAACGAAGAAAACATAGGAGGTGATTGACAATAAGAAACGAGATCAAGAAAAAAAAACAAATTGACCATTATTATATGAAAGTAAATTGGTGATATAAAAAGAGAAGCAAAGTCATCATTAGCAACATTCAAGTCCAAAAAGATTATCTGTATATCTATATATATATTATTGTTTCCGGAGAAAGAATACTTAAATGGCAACATGCTTTTTTGATACGTTTTGATAAGGTGAGTAAAGCACAAGGAATTTTTATTCTTTTGGTAGATATAAATATATGTGTGTGTATGTGTGGTTGGTAAAATGTAGAGTAATTTATAAGATTGTGTGTAACAAGTAAAAGTAAACTTATCTATGTTATATCTATTCTCTATGTCTATATCTATGTATGTGTTATTTGTCACTGTCATTTCATATAATCAATCTTGAGTCATATATAAAATACTATTCCTCCTCGTCCTCATCTTCTTCCTCAACTGTCTCGAGTTTTACGAGTCCCCCACCTTTCTTACTTGATGATGAAGACATCCTGTTTGTCTTGTCAACATTATCGTCCTCATCGAGCGCGTTCATGTCTACCCTTTTGTTCACATGGTCGTCAGCGGTGAGCTGCTGACGCTCGTACATGAACACGATATCCTCCCCAACGTCCATCAGCTCATCACATTGCTGTTTAAATTGGAATTGGATTCCGTTGGGAATTATATATTGCGAGCTGGGAATTCGCTTTAATTAATATATGAGTGTTTGCAAAAGTTTTTTTTCTACTGACCTGAGCATTATCCACATTGTCAAGAATAAGTTCATCGCAATATTCCTCATATTGCCTAAAAGGGTGGTTTTTGGAAATGTCATAAATGTGTCTCATTTTTCGAAAGAGTGAGTCCTCATATTTACTTGCTCTTGAGTCTTCAGCATCATTTACATCTTCAGGCTCTTTGGCGTAGAGGAGCTCGTAAGGTTTGAGTCGGTCACCAGGTTTCTTAACCTTTTTCTCTGGACCGGCGTAGTCGGGCCGTTGGAAAATTTCGGAAACGTTGCGCTTCTTAACTCGTTCCGCGTACTTGTCTATTATCGCAAACTTTTCGTAGTCTGTTGAGTCCAAATAGTCTTTTTCGCATCTTTGGCGCAACAGATCTAGACGTGCCTCCCGCTCCACGTCTTGTAGTTTTGAGCGCTTGATTTTCTCTTGAAGTCTCACCGCTTCCGTTTTTGCTTTCTCTTTTACTTTGTCTGCTAGATTTTCCCTTTTTGACAGAGCTTTCGTAAGTGGTTTTTCAACTGGAAAAATTTAATCAGGTTAAAATGTTCAAGTGAATAGATAATGATTAAAAAATATGGAATCTTTTGATGTTAAAATCGAGTAGGAATATACTGCGCAGAGCTGAATTTAGCATTTCGTCTTCTTCATCCTCATCCGCTTCAGCTTCTTCTTCAGCATCAAGAGGGACTTCTATTATTTCCCCATCCGCTGTCACCCCAGCGTCTATTGTGGCATTCAACAGCCGCAAAACCTTTGCCTCTGCTTCCTCCTCCTTCCTTTTTTGAATGAGTCTTAACTTTGCCCTTTGAATTTTCCCCTCCAGCTTTTCATCCTCAATCATTTTCTGCTCTGATGGTACCCATAGAATGCCTCCATCATGAAGTTGTCGGAAAAACTCATTTCCATTGTATTCATAAGGCTCTATAGGAATAATTTCGTCGTTTTCCGACATATCGGAGACCATCGTCGTTTCAAACCTTTTGAGCCTAGCTAACATTTGATTGACTCGGAAAACGGGGTGTCTGTGCAGATACGAGAGCTCTAGAGGAATATCCGTCATCAACCCGTCAATTATAAGCTTCTTCATCCGGTTCTGCTCTGCCTGCTCACGGGCCTTGGTCACTCGGTTCAAACACCTTGTTTCTTCCTCCAACAGCTTTGCATAAAAGTCATCCATGTAGTGACGGTCATTAAGCCGAACTTTGGTTGTTTGCATGAGGTACTCCAACCGGATCACCACACGATTTGGTGTCTCCGCATTATATTCAATGATTTGAGCTTCCATGTTCCCATCCTCTTTTTTGAGGGGAACGCGAAACGTTTTACGCTTGTCGCCCCCTTTCAGTCTTGTCTTCTTTGGGGTGCAAGGATGCGATGGATCTGGAGCGTGACCTGGTTTGCATGGTGGCAGTTTTGCACCGGCACTTCCTTTACTTCCATTTCTAACTTTGTTGAGGGCAGAAGGTTGCCCTCCAGTTACTGGATTGGAGGCACGCACAGACATTTTCAGCTTTTTTCGATATTTTTCAATGTATATGAAACAACCTTTTTATATTTATGCTTCTTCCCTAAAAATAAATTGTTAGCATCTAATCTACTTTACATACTAACATACATGTACATTATGTTTACAAGATGGTCTTTCTACATTTCTACAATTCAAACTAAGAATTTGATTGAATAAGCAAAAGTTAAAATTCAAGCAAGCAAAAATTTCATATTGTTTTGATTTTTGTTATTAAATTGACATATATGTATTCAGGGTGACAAAAAATTTTCAAGGTTGTCCTATTCCGAATCATACTAAAGCATATTGGAGTGTGGGAATGCTGACCTGCCAGTGCTGAGTCTGTAAGTGATTGCTAGATATATATATATTGATAGATTAGATTGAAGTTTGCGAAGCGTCTTGTTCTTGTTCGCAATATTTCTATATGGACTCTGTTCACCGCTTGCAAAGAACAAGTATTTGACTTGCTCTTCTCTTGCTCTTCCACACTTTGGAAGTTCATACATTTCTGAGGGAGCAAGTACGGAACTGCGCGCATACATGCATGCGCATCAGAACGAGAGCAAGAACTACTAAGAAGAGATACTCTATATTCTCGACTTTCCTCTTTATGTATATCCAGTAGATAAGTATGATTGTATGATGATGTAAGCATGTAAGCAGCATTTGAGAACAAGATGATTTGGAACTGCTCCATATAGTACACGTATGTGTGTATATTATAGATGTCATCTTATATAGTTTGCAGTGTTGACTGTGTGTTTCTGCAAGTAAAACATGCAATACTGATTTCCGGATTGTCAAATGAACATGCGGAAAGACAAGTATATAAGTAGAATGAAACTGGTTGAGCTCAGCTGCAAAAACCATCGTACTTAACTTATCTTGTTTCATGCTCTTTATGTTGCAATCTTGCGAATATTAATGTTACTATCAAATTCTGAAGACTGATTGAGCATCAGTCAATCTGATGAAAGCCGAGTGTGAATAAGTGGTAGTGGTGCCGTGTTAGTAGTTCATGTAAGCTTCCATAAAGGTGAAAGGAGCAGATGCGGCAAACAAAAGTTTCTGAAAATGTCTTCAGTAATAGCTCGTGCATTGGCTATGATAACAATTGTATTCCCTTCATACTTTGACTGGAATGCTGAGCAATCCGTTGTTAAATCAACGGCATTCCCAGCTGGCTCTTCAGATAGTGCGCTCCACTTGGCAGGGCTGGTCCTTGCTCGCGGTGGAAGTAAAGGGATTCCAAGGAAAAATCTTGTGGAAGTTAATGGGAGGCCTTTGGTGGGAAGAGCTATTGATGCCATGATAGAGAGTCAAGGTTTGTTTCAAGCAAAACTTAGAAAATACTTAGACAAAGACATAAGCAGTCTTGTGTTTCAATTTTCTATCTCTGCTTCTTTACTTTATCGATGTCAAAGCTTTCAAAAGCATTTGGGTCTCAACCGATGACGAAGACATATCAAATTGGGTGAGAAGAGAGTTTTCAGAAGATTTAGTAAGCATTCATAAACGCGCAGCCTACACTGCTACCGATTCGGCAACTTCTATTGTTGCAGTGCTGGAATTCATAGCCTCGCATCCGGGTAAAAAAATATTTTTTTGTGATGGTTTATAATGACTAATTCCAATTCGATTGAATGTCTTCATACTTCCGTTGGGTACATGAGTTGCTCTTGTAGAGGTAGATGCGGTAGGGCTTGTTCAAGCAACCTCGCCATTTGTACAACCCACATATTTAAAGGAAGCAGCTACACTTCTTCAAAATCAACATTATGATTCCGTCTTTTCCGTAACCAGATCACATCAACTTCGATGGTCTCGCATGGAAAATCATGTTAGTAATAAACATGTAATAACCAAACCTCTCAACTTTAATCCAAAATCTCGTCCTCGAAGACAAGAGTGGGAAGGGGAGATGGTGGAAAACGGCATGTTTTACTTTACACTACGTCATGTGCTAGTCAATTATCAAGTCTTCCAATCAGAAAAGTATGTTCAAACAAAGACACCATAATAATCATTTATTTTCATTATCAAAATGAACACTTAAAAAATAATTGTTTGCAGTTCAGGGTATGTAGAAATTCCAAAGCATCATAGCATGGAAATTGATACAATGGAGGATTTAGAGCTTGTGAGGTGCCTTGCAGCCAAGTTTGATAAGAGAAATGTGGAAACTAATCTCAATATGAATGATTCGGCAAAAGAACTGTGATACAGCGATGCTGTAGTTAGGATAAAACGTTAACACTGGAGTGGAATCTCCTACTTATATGCTGTTGCTGATAGAAGCACAAGATCCCCAATTTGTTTCTTGAAAATAAATGAATCCCTAACAGAAGAAATAAAAATTACAACTTGAATTTCATCCTTTCTGGGCCCAAAATTCCAAACCATTTTCAAACCCAACGTTTTTATAAAAGAAAATCAACGAAAAGATATCTACTCAACTCTCAACCAATTGGATTCTAATCAAATCAGGATGGCTGCTATCGATTTGCTGCGCGGAAGGCAGCGAAGATACTTTGGTATGGGTGCCATTTTATGATACTACATTAACATGGAATGTGCATTTCTGTATTTTCGCATTTGCTCCGTATAGGCTATTTGGGCAATGTGACTCACAAAGTGGACACGCCAGAATCTGCGAAATCCTTTAGATCCGTATTGGCTCCAATAGCTCGCACAGCCAAGCGACAGTATGTGCCCCAGAAAAGCTTCAAGCCGGATCCAACTGGGCCTTCAAGATTTGCAGACAAGATAATTCATAAATCTGTCCAAACTCAGATCCCAGGATTGCTCCCAGCTCTAAAAAACTCTCCTCAATTTGATGAAATCGAAGACTGTCCCATTTATCTCAGATCGCCCGATTTTGGAAAGCAGTTTGAGAGATCCTTGTACCACATCTGGCTTCAGAAACAAGATCGGAATGAGGTGTGTCACGCTTTTCATCGGCATCTCAAAGCCAGAGAGAAAATGGCCAAGAGGGCGTGGCCAGCGAAGGGGGCAACTCAGGCAGAAACGGAAGCTGCGGCAGCAGAGCAGCAAAACTTTTTAGAAAGTTTGGAGCTGGAAGACCCAAAATATCAAGCGAGGGCTAGAAAAAGAGTTTCTGAAACGCCCAGTCGTCTCTTTCGGATGAATAGGGCAAGAACATAGAACTCAACTTTTAAAGAAAAATAAAAACCCTATTTTAAATATGCTATTTTATAAAAAAGATTACAAAAAATGACAGAAATTCCAAACATCGTACTGGGATCCAACCTACAACAAGAATCTCCCTGACCCTTTCCGTCGAGGGAAGAATAAGACGCCAGCACTTGACTCGATTTGCCACGAGTATTTCGGTGCCACTGAGCCAGGCGTGTCGACCTGCGTGGGGGAGTATAATCGACGGGCTGCATTTAATCAGGATCTGGATGCGGGAAACATTGACTTGAACGAAGGAAAGGAGCATTTGCGCAGAATCTCTCTATTTGGAACGTTGGAAGAGGAGGAGAAGCGAAGGGGACACAAGCATATCAAGCAACTGAAGGAGTATGATCAAGAATCCCAAGCACTTTGGGAGAAACAAGCGAAGCTTATGATTTCTGCTGCTGAATACATTAATAAAATGTACAAATTCAACAATTTAAAATCTTAAATGTTAAATAGAGCAATTTACATAATAAATCCACTCGCTTTTCACTAAAGTAAACAAGGAAGGCGCTTCCCAACTCCTCCTAGAGAGATTCAGCGGCGAAGAAGGCATAGGGAAGAGAGTCCCCCCAAAAGTCTTGAGGGTAGCAGAGTCGAATCCACGATAAATATTGAGGAGTACATTGCAAAACCTGGAAGTAACGAGACTAGAGATAAGGACCACTCTAATTTAACCACTCCACACACTGCGACCACTGAGAGGCGCTCTCCATCTTCAGAAAGAAAAAGTCACAGCCACAACCATCACCATCACCACGTTCACCACCATCCTCAGCGTCAATATCACAAACGTCACAAAAAGACTCACTTCCACCATAACTACACCACAGAGGACTTTTACATGGAAATGTATCTCCACTTCCTAAATCCAGACGAAGATGTGAGTCTTAAGCAGCCACCTCGAACTCTGACTGATGTGCAAGAACTTCGGCGCAAAATGAATTTGGATGAGGACAAGGAGAAAGAGAGGAAGTTAGTGGAGTTGCTAAATTCAGACAGCATAGACGACCTTCATGTTCACGGTGCTCATCATAAAATGGTGATTCAGCATCATCGCCTCACTGACATTGAGTTGTTGCACGAGAGAGAACTTTTGCAGCAACATTTAGACCGCCTCAATAATCCTCGACTCACCGACTTGCTGACAAGAATGGCAAGCGCGATGAGCTTGAGTTCTTCCGGGATCACAATGTCTTCAGAAGGGAAGGAGGAGGTGGGCGAGGAAGATTCTCCGGCGAATACTCAGACTGCACCTCCAACCACTGGTGAATCAATGAAAGTTATTAAGCCTGCGGACTCATCGGTGGTGGCTGATACAGAGGAGGATTTAGATCCAATTGGAGACATTCCTGAACACGAGCTAGAGTTGATTATGACTGAGATTAGGGATGTGAATTTGGTTGAAGATGTTGAAAGCAGTTCGTCGAGTCCTCCGGAGGATGAATTTGAGGAAGAAGGGGAAGGAGAGACAGAAGCACAGAATGATGAGATCCAGTTATTCAAAAAGGCGAGGAAGAAGAGGGACTCGGTGGCAGAGTTTATGGACTTGACGGATGATTTTAGACAACAGATTTGTAAAGCGGAGGCGATGAAGGGACCGGGGAAAATGAATCCTTTTGCTGAGGCTGTCTGTGTTTTGTATCCGGATGGACCGGATAAGAAATGGAAGAAGTGGAAGAAGAAGACGATGACGGTAGCATCACTGAGGAAAACTCTCATGTCCACCGCATCTAACCGTCAAACCCGTACTAAATTGTAATGCGATAGGGATTGACTTAATCACATTTACCATACAAGTTGAAATATCAATTGAATAAATGCTACACTGAAAGTTTTTCTTTATCGCTATCAGAAGCAATTAATCGTGTGCTTTTTATTGGTTAAGTTATTAATTACTCATATAAAATCACAATTTTATCATGAAATGAACCTCACTCTCATGCATCTTAAGCTTAACCTAGACCGTTTTCCGCAAGTAATGGATGCATATCAGGTGCTAGTCTTCCATCAATCAAGTTATTATTATTCACATCCTGTCCCTCTATATTTTCCTCCGCTATGTTCTGCTGCGGCTGGCTTGGTTCAACTTCATTTTCAAAAAGGACACGCCTTAAACGGCAACAAAAAATTTTGAATTTATTTTGAATTATAAATTAGTTCATGAGAATTACTAAGTGGTTCGATGACTTTGTTTACAGCGGATATAATGAGTAACTTACAAGAAATTGGGTGTCTTTAAAATTCGAAAACCCCCTTCTTGTTGGGGGAAAACATCTTCAAGAAAGTAGTAGGCATGACCAGCTGCAATTGATACCAAATCCGATGACATAGGTCCTCCAGTTAAAAGTGTTAAGCCAAAGAGTACGAAAGGGACAAAGTTGGCCTGCACAGTTTTACAATCAATTGGCAATCATTATAATTTGGAAGTTTGCCAAAGAATTAAGAATACTTTTTGTTGGATTATTACTGAGAAGCTCATAACACCCAAAATAACAACTCGGGTCATTGGATTCCTCCGGCACCAAATGTAGAGAATGGCATGCGTGAAAGCATTGTTCAAAAAGATAAGATCTGTGAAGGCTGCAGACAAACCCTAAAACATCAAAACCAACATGCGTGAAAATTTGTGTGAATTACAATAGATTTGCATTAGGATAAGAATTGGAAAAGGGATATTCTTACAAAAACCACGACTATTAAAAAGATGACCATAACACAGTAATCGGATGTGCGTTGAAAGGAGTGTTCTTCTAAAATCCGAGAATAGCGGTACATGAACACGAGGTTAAATACAGTCCCGAAACTGATTTGCCCTGCGAACAGAAAAGCAGTCAAAATTCTCCAGTACTACAAATAAAATCAATCATACAACGAATTATATTAAATCTGACGCACACACGGTTACTCAGTTCTTTAATAGGTAGATTGATAAGGCAATTTTACCTGGTGGCGGTGAAGAATAACGTACGGATTCAGGTAAAGGTCAAACGGTGAAACAAACTCAAAGTGCTATTGTAATGCATAAAGAACACACGAGTGATTAGATTAGAATTACATCCATGGTGCATATGTGACAAACACATCAAGCTAGTGTTTCAGTTTAGTATATAACTTGTAAATTGTAAAGATCATTTTTATTACGTACCGAAGCCAATGTGACCAAAACGCTTGCAGTAGTGAAGATTCGTGTCACCATTGGGATATTTGTGTACATCCGAACCCACCCAGCTTCCCCTGCTCTCTCCATCTTTGATGCTGTTACTAGACTGTTCTGATAATTTTCAGGTATAATAAGGATAATTACTTCAGGTCTCCAAATACAATGAACTAAAATATTACAAACAACCGAAATCAAGTAACCTACTTTCGACTTTATGCTAACTTAAGTTCTTGGAACTCATGACGTAAGATTGCATACTAGGAAAAGCTAACATGTAAAATCACACACCAAAAAATAGCTGAAATACCGATTCAACATTTTAAAACAATCACTTTTTTGTACAAAAATTAGCTTTGAATTAACAAATTGTGATAATGATTGGAAAACCTGGAAAACTAATGAAAGGAGTTTAAAAGTATCCATAGGAATGCCAATGCAAAGAGGAATTCTGCATTGCACGCTAAGGTCAAGTTTTAAAGTTGTCCGAGGGTAAGGTGAGACAATTGAGGGAGGGGCACCGGAGGAGGAGGAGTAGATATACGTATATATATGTCTTGGGTCATCATGGGACTATGTACCATTCTTATGATTACGATACACAACGACTTTCCAAGCATTGGAGTTCGATTTCGAATTATTGCATAACTCAACTGGACACTAATTACAATTTTTTTAAATTGATTAATAATAAAAAATGCTCTGGTGCTAACTTGCGACATTCGGCTGTCCAGCGACCACGTGTCGCACAAAGTTTTCAAAAGTACTTGCCAACAGTTCTGTCATTGGTAAATACCTAAATAATATTTCCAGCATTCTGCCTTTAAGTTGGCTTGTTATTTTGCAATGCTTTTGCATTGCAGATATTGTTTGTGTGCTGGGTTTGGGAGAAGCTTATCAAGATATGAATCCCAAAAGTGTTTTTGCCTAAATATTCCGATAGGATAAAATAGGTCTGTAATTCTGTATGCATATTATCGATCATCCTTTGTCTTTCTTGACCATTTTGTTGATATTTGTAGCTTAGTTTTGCTAACAATCCAATTCAGATTCGAAATATTAGAGTGTATAGTTCCAAGTACTTTTTTCTCAGGAAAAATATAGGTTCACAGATTGTTTTATGAGCCATTGTCTCAGTTTTCGTTAGTATTCAAATGTTGAATGGTTCTCTACGATGTGGAGCTACCACCTCCACCTCAAGAGGTACTGTAAATATGATAGGTGGGGGAGGTTACTATGACTAAAGGTTATTCATGTATGTAGATATGGGCTATGTTGAATTTTCATAACATTTTATACCCATTTCATAATGGTTGATAGCGTTGATGGTAAATAAATAATAATTTTAGGCAATTTATATTTTTATGTAGAATACAATGCTTTATGACCTATTGTAAGATGATTGGCAACTTTTATTTGTAATTAATATTATCCGGAAGCGATTAACGCGAGAACTGCTGAGAGGGCTACCGACAAAGAAAACTATATAGTTTCAAGTAAGCAATACCAAAGGAAGATGGTCCCGTGCTACAAGAGGAAATGAAAGAATGTTCCCATTTTGTTTCCACTCCAACTTTTCCGACTCAATTTGGAATAAAATCTCATTGTAAATCAGACAATTAATATGAAACAATATAGTATACATTGAAAAAAGAGAAATTTAGTTCATTGAAAAATTTGAACGCATCATTATATAATTATGTGAGAATTATAGAAAGATCTCTCTTTTCATAGAAGAATTGTTGAACTCGATTGTTTAAATTGTGCCTTCAATTGTTTCGTTTACCAGATTGGAAGGTGAGCACAAGGCCGTTGATCATAGCAAGTCCAAGTTGATACTGCACCAACGGCGGCGGAACAAGCGATAAAATATGGCAAACAACAATCCAGCGGAGAAGAGCGCTTCCCAATTTTTTCACCACCTTTTTGAAAAGGGGAAGGAGGAGTTTGAAGAGAAATGGCGTAATCCTCAAGTGAGCTCCGTGGGACTGGACGATTTTGACCGGATCAAAACATTGGGAACAGGGTCATTTGGGCGAGTGATGCTTGTCCAACACAAAGCATCCAAGGAGCACTACGCCATGAAGATTTTGGACAAGCAAAAAATCGTCAAGTTGAAACAGGTGGAGCACACGCTAAATGAAAAGAAGATTCTGCACGCTATCCACTTCCCATTCGTTGTCGGACTCAAGTTCCATTTTAAGGATACGACCAACTTATACATGCTTATGGAGTTTGTGTCCGGAGGAGAAATGTTTTCCCATCTCAGACGACTTGGTCGGTTTAGCGAGCCCCATGCCAGATTCTATGCTGCTCAAATCCTTCTCACATTGGAATATCTCCACAGCTTAGACTTGATTTATCGGGATTTGAAACCGGAAAATTTACTCATTGATCCTAAGGGTTATATCAAGGTCACGGATTTTGGGTTCGCCAAGAGGGTCAAAGGACGCACGTGGACATTGTGTGGAACTCCTGAATATCTTGCACCCGGTAAGTAAGACTTGACCGACAATCTATACTTTTTATTTTATGGTTAGTAATGAATGAATTACATATAATTGTGTGTGATTTTTTGTATTCATTAACAGAGATTATCTTGTCAAAGGGTTATAACAAAGCGGTGGACTGGTGGGCCCTGGGAGTTCTCATTTTTGAAATGGCAGCCGGCTACCCACCCTTCTTTGCTGACCAACCCCTCCAAATCTATGAGAAGATTGTGGCTGGGAAAATCCGGTTCCCATCCCATTTTTCGAGCGACCTCAAGGATCTGCTGAGGAACATGTTGCAAGTGGATCTAAGCAAGAGGTATGGCAATCTAAAGAATGGGGTTGGCGACATCAAACATTCCAAATGGTTTGCACCAGCCGACTGGATAGGAATATATCAGAAACGACTTGAGAGCCCATTTGTTCCCAAGTCGAAAGGGGCTGGGGACACCAGTAATTTTGATGATTATGAGGAAGAAGTTATCCGAATTGCGTCGACGGAAAGATGTGCAAAAGAATTTGCTGACTTTTAGAGCTCTCTCTTCTTATGTTCTATATTATATATGACAAAATTTTTACTTTCAACAACAGTTTGTAAAGGAATCAACAAAACATATTGTAACTTACAGTAAAATAACAGATAGTAATTTAGGTCATGTAACACAATCAACATTATATACTAACTGTGAATGAAATTATCTGGTGTGATAACGAAATAAAAATCATAGAACTTTTCTCATTTCTACAGAACCCAAATATTTATTTTTTGAAAAAATCATCATCATGTTTTATTAAAGCAGGGGCGTGTGTTTGTGTTCATGATACTTTTATTATATTTAATTACAGAATGGATCATGTGAAGGTCATGATGCAAAAAATGGATGTAAGGTTGTGCTGTCTATTCTCGGCCATAGAATAAACAAAAGCACTTTTTCCTATGATTCTCGGCAAACCTAATTTTAAACAGACATATAATGTAATCACTATCAGCCATATTATTAACCCGAATTGGTTTTTGCCAAACTTGACTTACGTTAAGCATGAACTCTACTCCACATTTCAGCAAGGGAGCGTAAAGCTTGCAATGCGTATCGCTTGGATCAATTAAGTTTTGACCTAAAAATCCCATTATTTGGAGTCATTACAAAAAATAAATGTATAACAACCATACTAAATGTTTTTGTTGGTGAACATACCTGCAAACTCTTGACACTTTTGAATTTCAGTGAAAGCTTTCTCAATGTACTGATTTGGAAACATCTCGAGAAGTGCAATGATACTCTGAAGGACTGTGATCTCTCCTGCTGGAGACAGTTGTCCAGCCTTGATTAACATGCATTTCATGATGCACTGCATAAAACGAGGAGTAGAAATTGTTTAGGGAAATCTTTGCCGTCAATGATTATGAATATGAATATTTTTACATTAATTTTAAATTCATGGCTTACATTGTAACTCTCGCTTCGTGCCTTTCCTGAGTTTAGGTTTAGTTCCTTAATGCATGGGACAATGTTCTTCATCTGACTTTCCATCAATCCCACGACCATATCGCGGCAGGCATCATCCGACCTCGCGAATCCCTATACAATTTTAGAGTGTGATTAATTACATTTTGTAAACATTTCAAATTAAATAAATAGTGTGGAGTTGTATGTTTGTAAGAAAATCATACGACAAATTGGAGAACTAAAAGAAAGGAAATTTTCAGTGACCAGTTCCCAAGTTCCATGTTTCTTATTTTTTATATTGACACTCTTTTGAAAAACTAGTTGGGGTTCTGTGATGCTTACAACAATGCTGCTCCAATTTCCAAACGAGAAATAGTAATATCACAGGAGAAGTTCTCGAATTTTTAGGCATATTTATGCTTTCGTATACACAAAAGAATGTAATCCGAGGATGGTACGCAGGTGGTAATTTAATTTTGATTTGTGCATGCATACAATTACATCCTATTTTCAAACCACCGTCAACAATAGTGAATAAGTCGCATATAAAATTACGGGCTTTCCTTTGTTGATAATATGTAATAAACAACAATGTGGCAGCGGATATGATTATTTTTGAAGTGAATAAGTAAAAATAGTAGCATCCGAAAATGTATTTTTGTTAAAAACTAAATATTATTGTAAGATAATTATTGGCGTTTGCCAAATGAGAAAGGAAGTCGGAAGGGGTTTCACAAATAAGCATATTTTGATTCACATTCAGCCAGTATACCGACGTAATTGGCGCATGTTCATATGTGGAAGGACGCAGTGGAGTTAAACAATATAATAATATATATACTTATGGTGTATGGGCTTGAAAGCAAGTGCCAAACACTAAAAAAAACATGCAATTTCCAATAATTCTCAATATATTACACTGTGTTTTTAATTTTTAATCACGAGGAACAAGAACAAGTTCATTGACGAACCCGTATTAATCCATCACGCACGCACACCTCCCAACATTTTGAAGCTCTCTAATCATGCATATAATCACTACCAACTAGTTAATCTCATTTTTGGAAACCTGCAATTCAAATATTTAAATGATAACTACCTTAAAAAAGTTATATATAGATCCAAAACAAACGGCTCCCAAAATTTATTTCACCAAAATCTTAGTATTGTTACGGTTTTTAGTGTAAAAAGTCACATAGAAATAAGTAGAAGAGGTGTCTTAGAAATTTCCCAAAAATAGGTTCAAATTGAAAAGCTAATCATGTGGGGATCTTCAGTTGTACTCGTTGCACTTTTCAGCTTCATTGTTTCCTACCATGTAAGTTGATGTTTCGTAAGAAATTAAATAAACGGTATATTTTAAAGATGGACTGGATTTTATATATAATGTTTAATAGGAAGCTGAAGGTATGGATAAAAATTGTTTGACTGCCATGTCGAAAATGATGGACAACAATAAGAAGCTAATAGTACCATGCATTGAGAAAATGGGTCTTTCAACGGGAGCAGAGAAGAAGGAGAAGGCGTTGGTATTTAAGAATCAATTGAATGTTTCCTTCAGTTTCCAAGATTTAATTAAACTAGAATTAAGGCTGAGAATCCCAATGCCTAAGGAAGCGTTAGTTGGGATTTTTCACAAAATTAAGAATATTAAAGCAGATATTATCTCCTTTTTCCAGTGCATCATGAAGTGCGTCATGATTGAGGGGAAAATGGTAAGGAGTTTCATGAAATGCTTCAAAAATGCTTCAAAAATGCTTCTTCTTTTACTTTTTACTAACTCATTCGTCATTCTATTTTTTAAAGCTTGGGGCTGACGGATCTGTGGATATGGAATTGGCCCAGAAAATACTTGATGACTTACCAGATGCTTTGAAAGAAAAGGCCGGTGATGTTATCCAGGAGTGTGGTCACCATGCAGCAGGCTTTGATCCGTCAGAGGCGTCTTGTGAAAGTTATCGTGAATTTGTTAGCTGCATGTTGGATGTCTCAATGAAAGTAAGCATATTGCATGAATGATCATTATACTTTAACATATTCCCTTTCTTTATTCTTACACAATTTCTTAATTTTTATTCTAGATGTGCAACTAGGATTCTAACTTCTAACATTTTTCTTCTGAAAGCTAACTATGAGAACCTACGATTCATTTATGTTTATAGAACGAGATATTCTTAAAAATAATTGATGTGATGAGAACGATTTATATAATAAAATGAGTTGGAAGAAAATAAAACTTTAACATTTTGTGTCATAATAATCAGTTGTCATCATTTGTCAATGAACCATCGCATTGATGAGTACGTCGTCGGTAGCATCATCAATTCAATTCTTGACTTGGCATCATTTATTATATGTCTGCTCTTGTTCTATGCATTTGCATTATGATTACTTCTACCTTCCCTATACACTTTCATATAAACCCCGACATTCATAAAGTATTTGATTTAAAATGCTAATAAAACCTTTCAAATTCTTTATTTCAACATCCAAATCAGTTGTCACTACCTTTTTCCTCATTAAATCATTATGCGATGTATCTAATATCATCTTTCAAAGCTCAAGACTTCAGCGAATCGCGAATAAATTCCGTCTACGGACATGCAATGATATTATTCATTTTCCAAGCGTATATGGTTGGTTGGTGTCGGTGCAAAAAGGCAATTCAGCTACTTTTGTTTTAGACTCTGAAGTAGGGAATCCAAGGGGTTTGCATAGCATGTGCTTGTGAACAATACCAATCCTGGCCATCTGGATATATTCACACCAAAATTGGTTCATACCGCAATGTAATAACAGGTTAATATTAAATTATATAGTTGGTAGTGAGAATTGAATTGATAGCCTAAATAACATGTTGTGACACTCAATATGATTTGGAACGCGTAAACTGTAGTTTATAGGTATAATGCAAAGTCAATTGCTACCTTTGTGCCGGCTCCATGAAACGGAATAATATGTTATTTCTCCTCTAAAAATACCTCATTTTAAAATGCTACATGAGCAAATGATAACTTCAGTCCTGTAATCATCCAAACATTGAGAAAATTACTGGAAAAACGATAAATAGAAGTAGAGAGTTGCTTTGTCGAGGCTTCCATACCCATGACAAGAACGTGCCAATCTACATTTCCACTTTTATAGCTCAGGAAGAAACTAGAAATGACGCGCTATATTGTTGCCAGCTTATCAATATTATTCGCCGTGGCTATCGTAAGTATCATTGCCATATTTTTTCATCCTAAAAGATTTTATGTTTGGTCAGTTTCCAAATTGAGAATGATTTTTTTTCAATTTTTAAGGGCGTCAGCAATGGAGAGGAAAATTGCAAACAGGCAGTTTCAAAACTGTTAAAATACCAAATGACATCCATCACCAAATGTACAAAGGAGTTGGGCTTCAAGGGCAAAGAAAAGACGGAGAAAATGAATGTAAGAAGAATACATATTATGATATAAGGTTCATTTTGAAATTCAAGCAATAAAAATTGTCCATGTAGGTGTATATGTATAGGTTCTTGATTTTTGGATTTATTTGGTTTGCAGTGCATCATGAAATGTGTTCTGATTGCATCCGGTGGGGTAAGAAAGGATGAAAGAAGTGTTTTATTTTGAAATATGAATGAAAAGAAAAATGTAATGAACCGCATTCAATAATACTATATGATCTCTAGATGAATCCTGATGGCACATTGGAGATTGAAAATGGTCTCAAGTTCATCCTTGAGAATATTCCTTTGGAAGTAATTGACAAGGCCTTGATTGGCTCCGCCAAATGTCAGAGATTTGCAGGTACGTTTCAATTTTCCCTTTTGAATTAACCCACAATTTTTATGGTTGCTCATAATTTTAATGTAAAAACAACAGAGGCTGGCGTAATTGATCCTACTGAAGCCACATGCAAGAGTTATGAACCATTTATCAAGTGCCTGACGAATTTCATAATGACGGTAAGTTTATGTATTACGCACATTCTTTAATTTTGATTCTTGATATTTTTCATATCATTTGACATCTCCCATTCATTGCAGCTCTGTGGAAAATAATTCGTTTCATGTTACAACCACCTTCCTCACAATTATTTTCATGTTATGAGTTATATATATATATGATTCATAAATTTTAAAATATTATGCTTTTTAAAGAGACGACGTGACAAATTTGAATAAAACCGACACACTTTTCTTGTCTGTAAATACATGAAAAATGAATGATCCAATGTTGCAACAAGTTTTTTTTACTATTCTGTAAAGTATATATGTATTGTTATTATTTTATGTGTTTTTTCTTGCAAATATTCACCTTACTTATCCATATAGTTTTGAATTGACTTATACGCACACATGATACTTTGGAATTGTACTTAACATGTCAATATAATATATAGCTAACATCTAAATATATTTTCTAAGCACATATATATAGCCTATTTTTATTTTACACAAAGTCATAAAGTATACACACATATACGAGTAATCTAGTTTCTATATAAACTTTTATATTGCTACAAGTACGTCTAATAAGATATTAGGATATTTGTGGAAATATTTATTCTCAAGTAAGTTAATTTTACCTTTTTTAAATATACAAATTCTACCTATATAGAAATGCGCACATGTTCTGAAAATTACATAAGTACATTCTTCCCTCACAACAAGACTTATAACGGCATTTGCTCAAATGATTATTTTCCCAGTTTAATGTTAATGTAAATGTAGATAGACAAAAAACATAGCATCATATGGATCATACTTAGAAACACACGACGAGTATAAACACTCAGGATTCACATTCATGACAATGGAAAAGGCAAACAGGATAACGGGAGGAGGAGGAAACGAAGGAGAGGTCATCAGGTGCTTCACACCTGCCATTTATAATGATAGTCGTTCGCTCCGCCTTTTCGTTGATAAAAAATAAATGTATGATCATCCGTAATAATATATGTGTGTAGCACTGCTCAAAAAGTAGTGTCTGATGGAAGGGAACAAATAATTAAGGGTTTACATTCAACATTCACACTCACAAAAGCATTGTTATTGTTATGAGCAGTCAACAATATCCAGTAAAGTACTTACAAAAAACGTAATTTTTGCGAGAAAAAGTATCGCCTTTGTTGTCACTTTGTCCATGATGATCAATGATCACGTAATTACAGCTTACTATAATGGTACTTACCACTATTTAATTGTGCTTATATGCACAAATAATATGGTATCTCTCTTCGCCCCATAATTTTCCTACGTTCTACCTATAACCTATATATACCTACATACAAATGGTGTATATCATTTTTTTAATATATATTATATGTCCTTTTCATAATGAATTAACAAATATTTCATGTCCGTTAAAAGTGAATAAAACTCTGTCTAAAGTCGGATAACAATGTTATAAGAATATATATATATACTGTATACATACATATCTACCTATCCACTATATTATTATTGTGTTTTACGCAGGTGGAGGTGGAACTGGAGGAAAACGATACACTCATAGTAAATCTTGCATGTGGATATTGGATTGAGGGAAATCTCTACACAGTCTACTGCGTATTATTAAATGTTATATATATGTGTATTCTACTATGACATTAGTTATCTAAACTAATAATGATAACATACATTATGTATAAACACATACCATGGCTTCTTTATTTACTCATTAAAGAGAAAGAATCGTACTTTTTGAAGACTTTTTAAAATTACTCTTCAATACACCAATCTTCAGTTTTTAGGGGATATATTATAATTTTTATGTTTGTTTTGTTTTTAAAAAATGTCTGCATTGTATACACAACACAGGATTCACTCAAAATTATGTACCCATTAATTTTGTATTGTAGGTTGATATATAAACATAGTAATTTTTAGAAATGGTTTCTTTTGTTCTGTTTTTTAGAAGGAAAGTCTTAGCCTCAGCTTGTAAACAATTGATGATTATCTGGAAGTGCCCTGATCGACAGAGCGGAAGTACTACTACTGGTGCTTCGTAGCAAAACGTCGAGATGGACTTGACTGAAGAGAAAGAGGAAAGCGTAGATGAGGAAATACTGGAAATAATGAAGCTGAGTGTGACTAGACGAGCTGCGATTCCCTTTCTTCATTGCAGCGGGATGCTCTGTAAAATTACAAGAACGGTTATAGCATAACATGTATAACGGGTCTAATTTGTATATATGCTAGGCTTTGTAAATTATATGGCTGTAGAATCAGTAGAATGATAAATACCAGATATGACGTGAACAATGACAGATGCGGGTGCTGACATTGTAGGGGAACAAGTGTAGTTTCCGGAATGATGTGAACGGACTTTGAGAATGGTGAGTTGGGACTTGAGAAGTTCTCCACGTTGTGTAGCTATTTTAATATCGGATACAGGAGGCTCCCCGTACAAACCTTGGGGGTCTATTAAGCTTGATCCATGGTACCAGAAAACCTATATAAACCATCCCAAACAATCATTAGCATATTTGCCATTAAAACGGATCAAATGTATTTCTACATCCAATATTTTTGATTATCTCACCTGAGCAATATCATGGGGGCCGTGCTCTACCTCGCACGTCAGTCGTAGAGAACTTCCACTTTGCACGTGGATATCACTGCCACCGATTATCCGCGCTCGGGATTCTACACAATTATTTAAATAAAATAATGAAGCATGAATAGTGAAATGTTATTTTGCAATTTATAAAGTTCAAATGTTTGGAATTGGAGGTTACCGATAACAGTGAGATGAAAGGCCATGCTAATTTTTGGTTCAGTGTTCACTTGACACTCGTAAACACCCGCATCTCTCTCCTGAGGATATTTGATTTGTAACGTCCAGTTCTCCGACTTTTCTGGATGCAGCACCACGAATCGCTGATCCGTTGTGTAAGTATAAATTCCAGCAGTTAAAATATGTAGGTCACGTTTGCGGATCCACGATACCTATAAAAACCCAATAAAAATCATCTCAAGTTGACTATACATTCAATCAGCTGCACATGTTCCTTCCCAATTTACAAAACTAACAGCCTCCATAATTGTATCGTATCAGGGCTGTTGCACCCCTGACCAAATTTCAAGCCTCGTTCTACCCAATCTTTGGTCTGAAACGCAACGAATTGATTTCTGACTTAAGACTCTCATCATTCCAACTTCACAGAGCGAGTCCTGCTATCATCATCATCTCAAACAATGCAATGACACATGAAACGTAGAGAAAGCGAGAGAGGATCACTTTATTCATGTGAGAAATAAGGAGATTAACAGGGTTCTTCTGGGCTCGTCTCGTCCTGCCCATAATAACGCATTGCTTTTAACGAGTGTACATGTGTAAAAGCTGTACTACTTCAAGAGTACATTCCACTTTCAAGTTAATCGACTTATTTTCAGTGTCATACACACATTTCCCGTTTCCCAATCCGATATAACGATCATTACCATCTTTGCCGACAGATGAAGAGAAACTTTGTACGTGATGCGATGTGGTGATGATCATGATCACGATCATGGCTTCTCTCTCTCTTCTCTTCGCCGATATAGTTAGAGTGGACGATATAAGAGCAAAAGCGAGGCAAGAGTGAAATAAGTTGAACAAGTCCTCCAGCGTCCCTAGGCTATTTGCCACTACTTCTTGCTCCTTTTAGCCTTGTTGCTACACACACCGTGCGATATGATACGATTCGAAAGCAAAAGAGGAATGAAAAAACCAGCAAACTTTTTCTTTGCTCCCAGCGACGGACAATGTAATGACATGAGAGACGGTGTTTAACTTGCAAAATGGACTTCACACACCAAAAAATACTCCAATCAGGCCTAAAACTGACTTTTTCCTTGTAGCCTCCAAGGGGAATGAGAAGGCTGGAGAGAAAGAGCATCAAACCAAAATCGGAATGAGAGTTACAACTTTTCTCCTTTCATTCCTCATAATCTTCTCTCAACAGCGAAATTCCATTTTGTCCGCGTTTGCTTTCTCCAAAACGCAGGCATCCCTATCATCATCAGCATCATACTCTTCTTCATCTTCCGCTAAAACTAACTATTGGATGCGGTTCCATGCAAAAAGTAAGTTTTCAACGGGAGTATCGAGCAGAACAGCTTTCTCTTCTCCAATTTAGAAACTTTTAGCAGAGATCTTGTACGATTCCTATCTCAAGTCTGTAGTAAAACCCAAAGTCATGGTTATGTGCCCATGCCAGAACAACCAACCAAAAAACTAATACTTTTTTATACTATACTTTTCCCGTCCCCTCCATCCTTATTCGTATTATGTGTAACAGAGTAACATGATGCTAGCTGCCGTTTCCCTTTTCTCTTTTATGAAAATGGCTTTCTAATTGAATTTAAATTTTATAACATTTTTGATTTATCGCCAGTAATTTACACCGTCTGATACTCTTGTAATTCCTTTCCCAACTACGAGTCCTTCCAACGTTCCAACATTTCATGTACTACTTAATATCTTGAACAACGGCATAAGCCATACATCCTTCGCAATATTTTACAGCTTCTTTGCAAAAAGTCAAAGCCAAAAGCTGTACATTTTATACGTACTATATATATATAGGTAATGCTCATGTATGCATTCATGTTCCTTTTCCAGACAAATGCCATATTTCAATTTAAGAGTGGAGTGGAGTAGCAGTGCTGCTTAGGTATTCTGCCAGCATCCCTTTCTTCAGTAATAATGCTCATTTGTCCATAATCTAAGAGAAGGAAGAAGTACATAAAATGTATTGGAGTTGAATTGTGTCCTCGACAAATGGGACAATATATTTTATCAAATGTATGCCGCCTTAAATTCTCCACGAATTCGTAACTGTCTCCTCTAATATGGGCCCAACTCAATAATAATTTATTAATTAGTGACGCCAACTATAAAGTTGTTGCGTTGTTGGAAAGGCCAAAATTTTGTACATATATTTTATTACTTTATTGAATAAGACAGAAGAATGGAGTGCAGAATCTAATATATATTTATCTTATTGTTTAATATTGCTGAAACGCAGATAGAAAAAAGAGCGTTGAAAGAGTGCCAGAAGAGTTAGAGAAGCGTAGAAGATGTAAAAAATTAACAAGCCAAAAAAAAAGGACAATAACACTCATCGTGATGTGATGATGCGGTCATATGAAATGCTCCTGCATTTCCGCTCCCGTGCAAGAAAAAATGAGAGTAGGAAAGCAAGCTGGTTGTTAACTGGAATGCTCTCATCATCATGCTCATCCTCTCTTCCTTTTCGGTCTGATGGTCAATATACAATAGAATACATGGTTATGTGCGTTATAGGAGAAGAGGGGAGCACATAAAAATGAGCCCTTTCTCAGTAATGAAGGCCCCTCCTATGGAGTTAATGCTCTTTTTTGGAGATAACCTCTCTCTCTTTCTCTCTTCAGCTTTTCATCTTGTCTCGTCTTTTAGCAGAAACTTAAATCGTTTGTGACATTTTCTTTTCTCTCTCGTTGCACAACTTTTCTTTTACCCAAATGGGAGGAGGAGGAAAGAGCAAAAACATATTTGGTTGAGTTGGTTATTGTTGGATTGGACTCTACTCGGAAGACAGAGTTGGAAAATTGTTTCCATTGCGTTCACTTTTGTTGTGTTGTATGTTGTGTCTATACATAACTTTATATAGATATATATATGGTTAGCCATTCTTCTCAACTCAAGTCCATTACAAAACATTATTTCTCGGGAAGGAGACAATTTCCCTGAAGGAGAAGGAAGCTGCTGATGATGAAGGAAAGCTTATGGTGATGGTGTCGACTTGAACAAGACGAAGAAAACAGTTATTATAAAGCTCATGCTCTCATGGTGGTGTGTGGTAATGCTGGTCTTCGTGATGATGATAATGATGATGATGTTCATCCTCCCATGACTCAACTTTTTTCCTCATTCTTCCTCTTCTCCCCCCAAAAGGAGAGAGATGATGATGATGATAAGACGAGGAAGCGAAGAGGCAGAAGAGCGAGAAGAAAGCAACACAACTATGTGCACTCCAAAAACAACAACAACAATGCTCATCTTTCTCTTTTGAAAAAGTGAAAACTATCCCCATCAGCGTTGTCGACATCAATTTGATGTTTACTTACGATGAGTTTTTAGCAAATGATGTGCTCCTCTCCCGAATGGAGTGTGTGTGTGGGATGTTCTCTCTCAACTTTTCTACTTTTAATGTACCTCTTGTACACCCAAAAGCGAGAGAGAATCTTTGAACAAAAACATGTTGTTTCAAAAAGGGTAATGAAATAACAGGCAAGGAAAATGTTGCAAAAGTTTCCCACTAAAAGTTCATGGATAGGAGAACACTCGATTACTTTGATTTTAATGGCCTGCATAATATATTTCAAGTTGCAGATTGTGCTAATTTAATTTTTCCTTTTGAAAACATCTTCATTTCATATATTATTTCATGGAGAGTGGCAGCAGCAGTGTGTCTTCATTCCATGTTCAGCTCACAATCAGAGCTGAATATTATTATTACGGTGGTGGTTATAGTTATGGCAGTAGTGGACATAAAATATGTGCCGTTGACCCTTTTGCATTTTGTGGTTCTTTTTTCCAACTCTCGTGGGATGATGTCAGCTATAATTTTATAGTTTAGTGCTTTTCAGCAACGAGGTGAATCCATCCAGAACAATATGACTCCCTTGTTTTCCACTCTTCTAATTCCCCAATGAGTCTGGCCAGACTAGTCCGAAAACCAAACCACATCTTGTTTCGTATTATCCTCCCTTGGACATTAGGTTGGGTAACTTTTTGTTGGAGTCGTTACAAATATTACAACGGCTGCTTTCTCTGTTCTGCTCACCCACCGATTATTACAAAGAAGGAAAATGGAAGAAATTGTAGTTGGAGTTGGAAGTAGTATATTGCGCTAAACTTATTGTTGCACACGATGCCCACATAATAGGGGCGACGCAAGCAACGTCATAAGTATTATGCTTTGTTCGTTCCGCCACATTCAATTTAGCCATTTCCACTGCCCCCTGAGATTATTGCCCTCCTTCGAGGTCACAGTCACACTCTGCAGCCCTTTCCCCATCAAAAACTTGGCTCACAAATCAAAAAGCCAAGAGCCAACTCAAGTTAATAGCAACACGGTGGTATGTAGCAGAAGTGAAGTGTATGATTCTAATTAAACAACCGTCCTTATTCTTTTATAAAACCATATTATATTATACACGCCGTTTCAAACAATTATGCTGCGCAATAGAATTGCATGAAATGAAGAAGACCTGGATAATATATTTCAACATTTCTGCATCAACATCAAGTATTATTCCCTATCCATATTTTTTCTAAAAAAACACAATGATTAACTGTCTATTTGGATTGAATAAATGAGACGTATCTTGTCAAGTCAAGGCGAGCAAAGGGTATACAATACGCATATATACTTGGTATATGCTTGGGGAAAAGTGGGAAAGAAACTGGCTCCTTCAGTTTCAGTTCAGTCAATGATCGTGTGTGCCAAATTGAAACCGCTCTCGAATTGAAGAAATGGGCAGAAAAAAGGATCCCGTTTACTAAAGAAGAGGAAGGATGGAGGGAAAGTAGAGCAGGAGAACATGTATGGTTCCAAAGGTTCCCTTGAGAGGCTAGATATAGTTTGAGCATTTTTTAAGAAAAGAGCCTCAAGTGTCTTCTCTTCTCTGCAGCTTCATGAAGATATTAATTTTCCTCCCTGTCTACTCATAAAGTATAAAAATATTTGGGATATTACATATTACATAGGAGCCCATACGTTCCCAGCCTAGTGTTACATGTTATGATATATATATATATTATAAGCATATAAGGAGAGTTGTATTGACGAATGATGTAGAGCAGAAGAAAGTGTAGCCTTTAGCAGAGTTGGAGTTGCGGAGCAGAGAAAAAATTATGAGAGGAGCGTAGAAGAGAGGAGAAAGCTATTTGTGCCAAGTTTTGCTCGAAAAGATAAAAATATAAAGTGGAAACGAAGGGATCTAAATGGGATGCGGATGGTGTATGTATTGAGTAAAAAGTCTAAATGGTTTATGTTCGCTGTGGTCTGCTATTACATTCATTTCTCCTAAAATATGTACATAACGCATTGCATTTATTGTGGTTGGTGAGTAGTGAGTAGCGATAGCGAACGATTTGACTCAACTTCTCTTGTGTCCAAGAAAACTAACGCAGTACTAACTACTTCAATCATGTTATTATGTTTGATATAAACTCAATTGATACGGAAGTAAGAGAGAACGTGTGTGCGTGTGGCATATACAGTTTTATAGTCATAATAGTGCATATTTTTTCAATGTTGCTGCGTCTATATTGCATAACATTGCACAAGCGATACTATTCCCTATAGTTTCCAGTTCTCTCTCCTCAACTCTTTGTCAATTCCAATCAGAAAAAAGGGAGTTGAAGGGACTTGCTGGAAAATGGGTACAAGAGACGGGAAAGGTATATAAATATATAGCAAAGAGAAATAAAAAGTGAGTCTAAGCCTCTTCCGCTTTTCGCTACTAACGTATACTACATATATATACATTTCTTATCTTTAAGATGCTTTTGCACATTCAACATCCTTTTTCCTCCACTTCTTCTTGTGCATATGAGGAGTAAGAGTACATCAGATCAGATGAGATTACACAGTAAATCGATCACATTCCACTCACACAAAATTTTCAAACAACGTTTTCTCATCGACTTTACCGGCAAGTCTAGCCTTTTTTATCCGTTCCAATTCCAACAGCCAACAGAACAGACGCACATACCACCACACTCTCTTATGTCTTCTCTCCTCTTCCAGAAATATCTCCAATGAAAGTTGTAATCGTTTCTCAGGAGGATTTTGAGAGATGGAAATGAGATATCAGATCAGTTTGAGAGATGTTGGCTTTTCGCTTTGAGCCAAAATCCTTAAGTACCAATCATACTGCATGAGAGGATATACATATATATCTATATAAGTATGTTGAGCATGTGCATATGCCTCTCTAGGTTTCCTCTCTCTAACAGTTTGCTGCTGGAGATTGGATGGACGGACTCTCAAAACTGGAGATAGGATTGGCTTGAAGGAGCTCTCTTCTGATCCGATGTCTCCACATGTAAATAAATGTTATGTAGCGAGTGAGTTGAGTCGTCATTTTTCTATATCTCAAGATCATACGGTTTACATTTGCCAAGTAAAACGTTTACATTTGATACTTATTCGGAGAAATGAATGATGCAAAGTTACCGCAAGCACGTAATCTTAATCTTGAAATGATATGATATGATAAAACCTTCAACCAAATTCAGGCTGCAGAGAAATAAAATAGGTTTTCAAGCGGAGTTCTTGTGGTCCATGCCGTCGTCATCATCCCATCAATATTTTTTAGCTCTAGCCTTTAGCCTTCTGCTTTTCCAGAAATTTGTCAATCTATTCCATTTTTCGAGTTGGTTGTTGGTTTCTCTCTTTCCCTCTTTTGGTTTTCATGAATTTTACTTTGAGCCGAGCCAACATAATATTTGGTACTTTCACTATTGCAAATATTAGTTGCTTAATTTCATGTCGTGCAACACGAAAATACATTTGTATACTCATTCATTTCCTGTTATTGAGCTTATTCTTGGAAAAGTTATTGATTAGAAACTAATATATACATAAATGTAACACGCAGTAAGTATAGCTTCAATGTACAATTTGGAGTTGTGTAAATACTTAAGCTTTGACGCAAAAGTTGTCACAATTTTGTTGCCGAATGTACTTGTCCAGTAATTGATATGTGTCCTCGCCTCTCGGTCACTCGACCTTTTCCAGAGCCTACGTGTTTATTCTTCAATGTTTGTCGAAGTAAAGCCCATATAGAGCTTCCAGAGAGAGACAAACGTACAACATACGGATGTTTATTAAAATGTAATGACTAACAAACAAAAGTGCCATTTCATACTACTTCAATTATTTAAGTTTGTCACAATTGCTCCCTGAGGGATGAAAGAAGAAATTAAAGTAGTTGCATGTCCCAACTATATAAAGTATTGTACTCGTATGTTGCTTCTATATATGCATATATATGTATAAGTAGAGCAAAGAGTGAAATACATTAATGAAAGGATGTAGTGTTCGCGTTGAATGACCGGCCAAGTTTTTATCGTACACTGCATCATACAATTATGTAATTTTATCCACAATCCGCATTTACTTACTTTTTTTATTTACTCATTGACATTGCATCTCATTGACAGTGTAAAGATTTGGTGGCATTGTGTAAACGATTGTATCTGTCTGTCATCAATAATAACTTAAATAGGATAAATTAGTAAGTTTGAAACACGCCATTTCCATATAATTCGTCCCATTTATCCCCTTTAATCAAATGTAATTATTATCTCCTAAAAGCTGCAACATAGGATAATTAAAAGTAAGGCATTTTGCAATTTCGCATAGCGTTAGAAAACTATACATATCAATATCTATATCTATCTTATACAATGCAGTTCCTGCTAACTCGATTCCTTGTCTCCAACTTTGTGTGCATACAGCCAAATATTCTTCTTATCTACTCTACATTTTACATTTCATTACTTTGAAAAATCTCTCTGGAGCACTTAGATCAACAAATGTATTTACGCGTACATTTTGTACATGGAGAAACACTCTTTAACAGCCTTATTTCTACCTTGTTCTCAATTGTACACAACCATCTTTGCATAATTGATGCTTTAATCTCTGCAAGGAAAGGTAAGCTAATAGTAAACAACACAAAGCATGTACATATATGCACACACATAAGTACACACGGGAAGGAGAGTAACGATTTTGATTGCATCTTTCCTTAACTCCATCGTAAAAGACGCAATAAGCCCAAAAGAAAATTCCTTTTGCATCCCACGCCCTGTTTAAATTACAAAGAAAAAATGTACAAGAAAATTCCAACAACTGCATAACATTTACATTCCCATTCCCTCCTTAATACTTTTTTAATAGAGAGTTATCTTATGCATAGATTCATGGGCTGAGCTTGAGCTTCTAAAGATTTTCTTGTAGTATTGCATGATGAAAGTATAAAAAGGGAGGACAACACAATACTTTTATGCATACAATATATATATATATTCAGCATGCAGGATTGTGAGTATGTTTTAAACAATCAAAAAAGTTTCTTTTTGCCAGCAAGGGAACACTTTTTGTGAACATGGGGGTCTTTTTTATAGATACAACAGAGAACGTAGAAGATCTCATCTGGATCCTCCTTGATGTTGCGCTGTGCGAACATTTTTCATAAGATGATACTACTTTATAACGCATTTTTTCAAGTTTAGCTTATTGTTTTTCTCTTTCCCTCGGGCAAAATTCTTTTACACTGAGCCATGAAGCCATGTGCTCATATATAAGTATCTTGTCTTGATGTATACCAGTTCCCCTTGCTTTGTATTTTGCGCTCGGCGCTCAGACCAAAGTGTCTTACATAATTTCTCCAGTTTATTCCTATATAATATCCTCTCTCATCTCAAACATGTGCTTAAGAAATAGAAGAAAATATTAAAAACGACCTCAGCTAAATAAAGGAATGAAGTAAAAATGTAGTTTATGGGTGAATAAAAGGATTTGAAGCAAGCGCTTTTATAGTACGTGTTATATAACACTGTAACACAGCCTTGAATTGAATACATAATAAATATGGTCAAGGTGTGTATAGATGAGAATGAGAAAACGCGTGGAAGTAATTGGTCTACATAGTCACCCATTTTCAAGTCTCAAAACTTTCTCTCATTTCCTTCCTTCTCGTCCTGTGTGAGGAGGAGCCCTTGAGAGCATTTAGGTATGTTCATACCTACCTTGTGTGACATGGGACGGAGGAAATGGAGCAAGTTAGCAACCAACGTCTTTACTTTTTTTACACAAGGTTCCCACGTCAATGGTTCGTAAGTGGGAGACGCTACGGGAAATTTGTAGAGATTGGTTTTTTCGTTCGTTTATTCATTCATGGGAGATGTAGAGAAGGAAGGGAGAGAGAGGATCGCAACGGAATTTGTCGCCAGACGAGTAATGTTTATTCAAAAATGTCTTGACAAGTATCTAAGTCGGATCGGAGCAAATTTTGTAAGAGGATCTTTCCAGAGAAGATGGAAAAGACTTTGTTCAACAAACAGAGAAGTATTCGTAGAAGGAAGGAAGCACATAAATGTATAGGCATATGTAAAGTAGATACATGTAGAATTGCAAAAATGTTGCAAGGCTAAAGATGCCGAGATTAGAGTTTATATATATAGTTCTTAACTTTGGGCGATGGAAACAGGAGATTGGAACTCTAAAGCTCAAGGTCTCAAGTCTCGTATAAATAATTCAATAAAGTTTTCACTATGGCGTAACAAAAAATTGTCTCCCTCTAAGTTATCCCCTTTTATGCGTATGTTGAAGGTAATTTTCAATTTCTCTCTATTTTCTCAGCCCTACGAGAGTTCTTCGTCAATTCCAAGGAACATAAGGAAAACGGAAGCCAAAATCCAATGTTGGAAGTGGAATGCAATCTTGAGGAATTTGCGAGATACAAACGCATTAGGAATTAGGAATTGGTCAGTTGTCCAAAATTCTATGTTGGAGCAGAAGAAGAGTACCAAATTAAAAAGTAGACTTTATTTTATTCATTTTAAGGGATCTCTTCCATTATATGAAGTGAAAAGTAGTGAAAGCTAGAACTACTTTTCCCTCATTTTTTCTTTCTTGTCACTTTGATTTTCATACATTTTCTTCCCCTTTTACTTAAACTTTTTCACAACTTAAAAACACTCTCTTCTCGCTCTTCAACATAACGCTGGCTGTTCCTCATCTCTTCGGTATCATTGAAAAAGATAAACAAAGAAGGACACATGTCTTGTCCAAACAACAACCTTTTAAGAGCAAATAACAACACTGTTGTAATGAAAGTTAGCGTAGTTAAAATGGATTGCACGCAGCAATTTTCCTTTGAAAGTGTAGAAATAATGTTTTAAAAACTGAAAAGATTTGACAATTCTGACAAAGTTGTGTACGGAATACGTGAAAGTACAGTAAACGTAAGGAGTGCAATGGACGCTTCTAGGATTTACTTTTTGTTTCCCTCAAATAGAAACATTAAGATGAAAGATGCCAACTTTTTTTAAACTCTACTGTGGCTTCTTCTTCTTTTTCACTTTTCTCTATCACAATAGAAGAAAGACGGACCTCAATTGCAATTGATTACTTTCTCAAAAGAGTCGGAGAAGGGAGGACGGAGGGAAGCAACAATTTATCTGATGAGATACAACAAGAGATTTCTTTTTTATCTAAAGTTTTTTTTTGTCTATAAGATAAGTACACACATATATATATAGTTTTCGGGTTGAAATGTGTTGATTACAGAGTGGGAATGATGGGGTTGTGATGAGACACCGCACCACATCCACATCACCGACAAACAGCGACAAACACGATGATGCTGATGATGATGAGGACATTTCACTTCAACTTCAGCTCTGCTCTGAGCCAGTCATTACATTACATTAACTATCAACATCAGCACACCACCACACACCACTTCTCTCTAATGAAGACGGCGGCAATGATAATGATTCTCATCCTCGTCCATTGTACAAACTATATATATAAACCCATATGAAAGGAATGTAAATACTACCATGGGCCATGGGGCTATATACTCTCCTAGAAAAAGATGGCATTACAAGATTGTTCCTTGTGTTCTCCTTGTTCTCTTCTTTCTTTTAGTAAAAAAAAGTAGAGACGACAGGAAGGAAAACTGTATAAAGTTTGGGTTGTTGACGACGACGCGCAACAAACTTCTTGCAGTTTTTATTCCCACCATCGCTTTTTTACTCGCTTTCAGACATTCCATCGCTTAATAAGGAACAGCGCTTCATTAGCCAAAAACCAAGACTAACGCACAAAACTTTGGAGGGAAACTTTACGACCTTTCTTCCTTGGTTTTCATACTTTCTTTAAAATTACAGGAAACGAGTGGGCATGGCTGTGCATTGTGGAAATTAGGATCGTGAAAAGTCGTATTGTTTACTATATACTCCAAACTACATACGTACTTTGGATTAAAAAATCTTAAATATTTGTTTGCATTTTGGTGGTGGGTATAAGATTTCGCATCATATTATCATATAAGTTGGAGTGGAGTATTGCGTTTTTATAGCTACCGGGGCTGCCACAATCATGCAAATCTACAGCAATTTACTAAAGTCCATTCCTCCCATTTAGATAGAAAACCTTCTGAATCTGCATTTAATTAGTGGTGGACTCAATTATTTCAGTGTTTTTAGGAAGCACAAAAAATGATTGGATTGGAGATAATTGCTTTATAAAACGAACAAAAGGAAGCTCTTGATTACAAATTCTACGAAGGAGAATTGTCGGAAATGTTCATGATATAAATTACGAAAATATGAAACACGGTAAATTTGATAAGTGACAAAAATTGGAGTTGAATTGTGGGCCACATAAAAATGTCAGATGCTTATCATATCATATCATATCTTTTAACATTGAAAAAATGGTCCTCTCCTTTCCAGGAAGCTGATGGCGGTGGTGGGGTGAGCTAATGGAACATTTTCTAGGTATTCCACAATTCGACATTATTACTTTTGCTCCGTTTCCTCTACTCACTTTAGAACGGACGTGGAGACACAGTGTTATTGCTGACGCCAAAGAAAAGGTCATCATCATCAACCAACCACTGGGCTAAATGATGGACGACGTAAAATAGCAAACTGACCGCGTTCCTTCTTTCTTGCAAACCTCAAAATGACCACTTTCATATCTCTCCTTTTGTGAAATTTACGTTGACATTGTGTATGTGTACACACGGAGAGAAAGTGGGGCCTCAGGGTGAAAAAATATGGGACATTACATGCTTATATTACACACAAGTTCATATGTATCTGAAGTCATGTTTTTGGGCTGAGTAAAAAGTGAAACAAGAAGGAAAAGCTGTAGCAAAGTAGCAACTATCCCAGTGAACATTAGTCTAGGGAGGATATGAGGATGATATAAGTGTAGTTGATGATAATGATGATGATGACCATGGCGTTCCATAACATGATTGTAGACACTGGTATATACCTAGGCATCTAATGTGTGTACAAGATCACCGGGTAAAAGGAGGGCGTCAGGATATCTGCGAAAAGCAAAATTCGCAACCCATTTGGGAGCTTTTGACAATGAAACATGGACGAGGGAAATCTCCCGCTGGGTTACTGCCTTTCCTTTTCACTCCTATTAACGGTGCACACATACACAAAGGAAGTCCAAATAAAAACTGCATTCCATTCCTGTCCCCTAAGATACAAGAGAAAGCTGCTCTCATATGTAGGGACACTGGAGATAGCAGGTATATATGAGTTTGCTTTAAAAAAACAGGGGCATTTGTACTTTGGTCTGGGAGAGCGGAAGAAGTAGCATTTTCCCTTATCATAATATTCCACTCCATTCGATGCACGAGAGGAAAACCAGGAATGGAATAATGCTTTGGCCTGGATCTTGACTGGAATAAGTAGAAACAGGTATTCATAAATGGGATGGGAATCGTTGGACTTGCTCCAAATGGCCACCAATGACACTTAAATGGCATGTTCATTGTTCAAAATGGATACTTTACCTCTCGACAAGGGAAAAAGGGAAGGAAATGGGTAGAGTCTTATATATTTATCTTATGCTATGGAACAATACATAAAGCTGTATTATGTATGAGCTTTATTCTTTTCTCAGAAAAATAAGAAACCCATTTTCATACAAACCCCATTTCCCATGTCCACTCTACAATCTTCTGTAATTATTAATGATATCGCAGCAGTATCTCCAAATGGATCTAAATTATTACCTAAATAATGTATACTTATATATAGTCAACTCATTTTTTATAGCTTTTTATTTCAAAATGCTGCAACCAACAACTGTACAACTTAAAATGGATGGTTTGAATGATGCTCTACGTAGCTTATATATAGTTTGCTGCTACAAATTGCTGAGAGAATATAGATAAATGGCAGAGAAAGTTGGGGAAAGGGGCTGAATGCGGATGATTTGAGAAGAATAAGTATCAAGGTGAATCTTTCATAATGAAGTTGGGGAGAGAGAAGAGCGAGTCAGTGAGATGATGGAAGATATTTGACAGTTGAGGCTGAGCCCTACAGACAGAGAATAGAAAAAAGTAACGAGCTTTTTCCTAGATTGACGCGTGAGCATGTTATATGCTGATTAGATGAAAAGGTGGTTGACTGGCATTTCTAATAAACTTTTTTTGCCACTCGCACTCCCAACTCAACGGTATGACAGGTGCCTCGCAATGGCTTTACTCCACCTATATTTATTATATCATTACTTGAATGCGTGCTTTAGCGTGACGATGAGACGTAAACAAAAACAAAGTGCAGATACTAACTCCAGATACAGCAGATACCAAGTACAGATAGTAAACAAACATCCTTTGCTGCAACAGAAAGCATGCAGTCAAGCAGCATGCATGCACCCAAGCAGAATGCATGCACCCAAGCAGCATGCATGCACGCAAGCAGCATGCTAGCAGCCACTTTATGTACTCTTTATACACATTTTACTTTATACATAGTGTACTTTATTCACATTTTACTTTATACATAGTGTACTTTATACACATTTTACTTTATACATAGTGTACTTTATTCAC
>JAANSM010000054.1:0-59137 GCA_036850725.1 Orchesella villosa | reverse complement strand
ATCATCATTGAAAACGTCGGTAACACATGCAATAAAACACAAAATATTATATTATGCTAAAGAGAACATGGAATATTGTCCAATGATGACAATAATTATTATTACTTTCCACTTTCCCCTCTTCTTCATGCATTATCCTAATTTTCCATAACGAAGTTTTACGTACAATACGACCAGAAGGAGAGCCAGTGAAAATTAGTGGAAATGAAAATGATAACGTAAGAAAAGCTTAGTTCTTCTTCATGCATGGTGCCTACAATCCATAATGATCATGAGGACAACGAAACAAGCCAGAATTAAAAAAAACTAGGCATGGTATGGAAGTGAATATGTAGGAAGGAGCTTCGACTGATATTCATAATATGATGGTGATGATGACAAGACAAGAAGACGAAAAGGATGTTGAAACTGATGAAAGCAGTTAGCAAAGTAACAGCAAGTAAGTAAGCAGAATTATTATCATCAGCAACATTCATGAAAAAAGGTTAAACTTCATTTTCATATCATCATCATCATTCGCTCACTCAGTTGAACTGAGCACATACACATTTCGTAAACTATCCTAACATATTGTGTGTGTAAATTTTGTTTGAATTCTTACATCTATAACTACTTGCAGCTGTTAGCTGGTAGGAAAAGAATTGGTTTTGGTGAATCTGTATCTGCTGCTGCTTCTGATGATGATGTTGCCCCTCTCTTCTTTATCTATCTTTGCTGATGAGGATGGTGCTGGTGGTGGTTGTTGGAAGTCAAGCCAAGCAAAGCCACTGCTCGTGTTGGTAGCAATAATCTAATGATAATAATTTGACAAGATGATGATATGATGATGATATGATAATCAGCAGACACAAGTGGCTGAATATATCTGAGTATACACATTTTTATTCATTCGTATAAAAGTGGTCATAGCATGTAAAGAGCAGATGCATGTTTTCAATGTTTCACCATATTAGACACTTTTTGGGGAATAATCATATGAGCTAACGAAACGAAGTATTGCACGCATATTATGCCCCACCGTAAGGCGATGATGATGATGATACATCATCATAGAAAAATAGACATATCTTCGTCTTGTCCACCACCATCCTTCAGACTGATTCACTGCTGGTTTTATATAAGGCACTGAGATACAGTAAATATACGAAGGAGATGATAATATTGTATCCTTGTGTGGTGATGATGATGTGATATGATAACTAAGTGCCAAAGCAACTTGCTCAACCATAATAATATGTGTGCTTATGTATATTTGTGCACATTGGCCAGCATACATCGCATATCGCATACTATACCAGTGCAAGTCTTGCCCAAAAAGACATTTTTGTTAGCGCTAGCTACCACGCTTGTCTCTACTCTTCACTGTCACTGATAGTATTTTCAAAAAAAAACTCAGTGACAAAAAATGTAAGGATGCGTTGCTCAGCTTACCTGGGCGAACAGAACACCTAATGCACCCACTACCGCAACATCGACAATTTTCCCTACAAGACTATATATATTACGCTTTGTGTTCGGCACATTATTTTGGCAACATGAGGGAGCACTTTTTTCCTTCTTCCTCTCATGTCGTCATTTTTACATGGGAAATGTGAGGGAACGAACGGAAAATGAGATATGAGAAAAATTGTTGCTTGTGTATTCAATGCATGTAAGAGCCATACCACCAAGGATGGATGGAAAAATGATACGAAAAAAACTTATTTCTTCTGACGGCAGATATCATCATAACAATATATTTTATTATCTTTCTTCTCTTCTCTCTCTCTCTAGTCACATGAAATGCATTACTTTATACACTATACACACCAAAGATGTATATATGTATATAAATAACACGTATATCTGAAAGGCTTGCACACTTGTTGCTCTACGTGTGTATCTGATGTGCAAGAAAGAGGAGAACTTGATAATAATGTTAATGGCTTTTATATAAACTGATACGGTATTGCATATTATGTTTACGTATGTCTGTCTGTTCTGTTGGAAAAAGAAAAGGAGAGGAATCGTCTATGTGAACGGAAATCTGTTTAACTACTCTCACGAGTGCTCCAATCTGCTTCTCTTACTCGCTCTTCACAATTACATAGATACTCACAATTTTCTCCTACTCCACGCAGCAGTTGCTAGTTTTTTTCTTTCTATCAAGTGCCTGTTTCGTATTTTATTAAGTTTTGGTATACATTCAGTTAGTTTTACTAATAATAAGCAGCCCTATTGCTTTATGCATTAACATAAAGTTTAGTTGCTTCGTTTCTGTTTTATTTTGGCACTTTGCTATGATATTCCTTTCATTTATTACATACCTAATAATAATAAGCAAGACAAGTAGTTAGAAAATAAAGTTCTGATTAGTAACCTTAATGGTTATATGGTGTATAGGATGAATGCACGGTAAAACTTGTATTGTATGGACATAATCATATGCAGCAGGATTTAGCAAAAAGATATTATGCATATCTACAACTTTATTCTGATGGTATATCCGATGAATTTCGACCAACCTCGTTTTGTGAAGCTCCAGTAAAATTCGAAATCAGATAACACTAAAAACGAAATACGAGATGGAATAGAATAGGACTATAATACAAGTATAAATGGTTGCACAAAAAAGGATTTTCAAGATACTTACAAGAGAGTCGATGAAGTTGTGTTATGTTTCCTGTAAGCAGGTGAAAAATGAACCAGTCATAGATGAACTTGAGAGATTATAAGACTTCTTTATGCTGAAAGAAAACTTCTGATATTTCCATTTTATATTGAATGCTAGGCTGCTTTCAATGGTTGCAGATATTTGTATGTAACATAATTATTATTGTGTGCATCCGCTTTATGCTCAAATATAAACTACGAGAAGCCAAGTACGTGAAACAAATTTTACATCATCTTGGAAATAATGAGATACGAGAACGAAAAAGTAACATACTTGTTCCACACAAAAACTAAAATAAAATTGTGAGGGACAGCTAGGGATTCACTTCTATGTAATCCGTAAATGAATGATTTGCCAAAAAATAGTAGTAAACTATCTTCATTTCAAGGTATCATTTTAATGGGGGTCTCGTACCCAATTACATTTTTGTCCGCTTTGGAAAGCATTTATCAACGTTTTCAACAGTATACATAGTAAGTGTGAGGATGAAGACAACGGCCAAGAATTTCTCAGAATATTGTTACAAGCCTATATTTTGCGTGTGCTATTAGCGAAAACGGTAGAATAAATTAAATAACGCCAGCAAATGGAAAAGCTCGTTAGCAAAAAACGAAATATGAAGTATCTAATGCATCACGCAGTAACTATCATGAAAAGAAGTGCGCTGCTTTCGAGCATGCCAATGAAAATTAGCAACCTTAAACATACACTACAGCATCATCAACAGCCAACTGCATGCGTATGCAAAGGAGCGAGGAAAAAAGCTGTCCCAGGATTCTCTTCCGTTACATTCCAAGAACAGTGTATGTATACTCTCACTCGGTTCATCATCATACCATCATCATGCGCTTTTCTTGGTTGAGTTATGAAGTTGCAAAGAAAATAACTCCTCTTTCCTTCCTGTTTCTTTTCTTTACAGAAGCCCTGGAAAGTCATAGCCATGGTACATGAAGTTATGACCAGTAGCCAGCAAGCTAGAAGGGAACTTCTCAGGCGAATTATTTTTCTCATTGCATAATGGAAACCGGTTGAGAGAGCATAGAAGTCATCATCAGAAATAAGAGGGTTGTAAAAGGATGCTCATTAAATCCAAGCGGGGAACCAATTTGCACCACTGAACCATTCTAATGGCAAATACTAAAAGAGCATATCTAGCAGATTCAAACAACTTTCTGCCTCTTCATATCTACTGTTGCATGTCCTCTAATTAATTAGTGACGCCTGGAACAACTTATCATGATAAAAAAATCAAAGAGTCCCATCAACCACCATCACTACTAGTACCACCAGCATAACTATTCTGTGAGAAGTTTAACATCATCATATCATCATGCATGCATGTATGAACATATACAAACAGTTTCAATGTCTGTCTGAGAAGCATACCGTGTCCGTCTGCATACATTATCATGAATATAGACTATAGATATGTGCTATGAAACTTCAAAGTCTTCGCTAATCAACGAGCGTCGATATGAACTCGAAACCCAAACGAGACTCAACCCTTATAGAAACGAAGAAGTCAGACGAAATGTACGCATTTTTCATTTTTGTACTATAAAAAGCTGTACTTCATTTAATTAATTATAATAACTATTCCAAACTCCAATCTTCCTTTCTTGGCTTGGTGGCACGGATATTTCACGCACAAATGAAAAGGCACATGACCTCCATTCTTTTGGCTCTCATGTAAGTTTTAGCTAGTGAAGGGTGTACCATAGTTTTACCGAACTCTTCTATCACGCACATCTCTCTGCAAAGTTGTGCATTCTAAGATGCTTTGCGTATAAGAAAAGTTAGCTGAAAGCGCACTTTCTTTAAAGAAAGGGTTTGAAATCAATCTAATTCCGGAACTTAAAGACTTAAAGTTTAAAAAATCGGAGACAATTCATAATGCATAGATGGATACTATTACAACTGAAAATGGTATATTTATCCTTATCCTTATATAAACTTGCCGTGAAACGAGCTTCAACCTACAAACAACGAATCAAGGCAGGTATTTGATACATTTACACGGATATGCGAAGCTGTTACATTTTACGAGTGCAAAGCATATTCCCCTAAATGCAGTATGAGATGCTATTCGCTTATACTAACTAGCTGGTGTACAGTTGGATTAAGTTTCTTCCTCTTTAAAAACTCTACAATCTGCTTTCAGTCTTGAAGCATGCACGCAACTCGTAGTAAGTAGTATAGTTGACGAAGACGACTATGATCATGATGATGATGACGAAGACCACAACCGGCACAACGATCAGCCTTTACAAAAATACTTGAGTAATGCATATCGCTGATTCTCATATATGTACATGCGGAGTACACGGAAACACAGTACTCAAACTCTGAGTTTCAAAGGTAAATACCAATACGAAACTACGATGATACCCATATTAATGCTTAAGTATTAAACAAGTGTGGTGGCGACGAACGAGAGTGAGGAAGGGACTTTGGAATGGGAGGTAAGCGGGAGGAATGTGGAATGTTGGACGACGAGGTCAAATTCCTCTGTCCGTCGTCGCATAACCATCAACATCAAAGCAAGCACTAGCTGATGGAGCATTATAAAGTAGTAAGTATTTGTACATGCACTGTACAGACATACATAATCGCAAGCACATTGCTAAAAACTGATATAAGCATATTATCATCATCGTAAAGTCAGCCTACTACCTTCATTTTGAAATTGCGCTGCAAAAAAATGCTTAACACATTATACACGTACTACTACGTGAAGCATGGCGCTAGCTAGCGTAAGTTCCATATAGTTTCTAAAACACCATTGCAAAGCTGATATACTGTTGCGGTGAAAAATAAAATGGTTCACGTATTTTCTCAATCCAATTTTCCAAGTTAACACTTTGATTGTCCACTTTTGCAGAAAAAGTGCATTTTAAAATGGCAATTATAATTATGCTGATGATTCTTGATAACTAATCCAAATAATGAGTACAAAACTACGGTATTGTTCGGTAAAATACAAGTCAAAGGAAATACACATTGAACCTTCGTTGTACAAAGGACGAATTTTCACAAGCACACAGCCGTCTGTGGAATGTCATGCATCATTTTTATCTGTTTGTTAATACTCAAAATTTAACGTGCAATGTGTATGTGTGTCTTCGATATAATACTTTCCAATCTGACGAAACGAAATTAGCTGTTTATTGGCTTGATCAGCACAGCATAACAGTTCATCTGCTGCATAATCTGCCAATTGTAGGAATTCGAATTCCGATGAGCAAAGAAGAATTCCCTTATTTGCTCAAACGTTTACAGGAGTCTAATTTTCATGCTATAAAGATTTAATAAAATTATTTTTGAAATTTATTAGCACAAAACGACGTCTCTGATTCTAATAAATCAAGTATAAAAAATACACAATCAGATGCATTTTTTCAGAATAGAATACGTTCAATGTGTAGGAAGGAAAATCATGTACACATCAGTTTTCCTTATTTCATTTACAAGGGTGCAATAACATCTTAGAAAGCTGCTCTCAGCTAGAAAAGCACCGATCACCATCGTCATCATCATGACATTTGACATGCATAATGTTTTTGGCTATAACACTTTGCTTTACGTATAACAGCTAGAGCTACTGCTATTCATTTTTTCCTCTTACTTACTTCCTTTCAAATTTACAGCAAAAATAATCTACAGCTCGACTAGCCGACTGAAAAATAAATATTTGCCAGACCGATGGTCATACTTATTGAATCTACAATATTAGATAGCTGTAACCGTATGAATTGAATGTAGGTTAGAGATTTCTTGAATCTGCGCCAACAAAAAAAGATTAGTTTTTCTTTGCTGACCATTCTATAGTCAAGAATGTATTGGATTTGAACACATTAACTTGTCCTGTGTGTCTACATGGTCAAAGTACGAGAATAAAAATGCAAATGCACATCCAACATACATGGCACTACACAGTCATCTTTTCCTTTTTTAAACGAGCATTTTTCATAATTGGTTTATTTGCAGGTGGAAGAAAATACAGATACGTTTTCGAATTTTCATGTTATATGATATGATGAAGTAATAAAAAGGTAATCAGGCAATTGTTGCCCATTTTGTTTATTTACAGAACTCGCAATTGTCAAAGTTCATCTTCATCAGAATTACATTTATAATAAAGACGCTTGTAATATTAATGGGTTGTATGTGAAGCGTGAGAAATTTTCTTGCACACTTTTTCCACTTCATCTCTTATTGGTATTAACTGACCATGAATGAATTGACTGTTGTTAGTGTTGTTTCTCGATGATAAGCTAGATATGATAAGCTGCGTATCTACGAATGATGTCAAATAGTTCATGGACCAGAAAGCAGTATATGTGTGAAGTAACTTATTATGCAGGAATGCTGTGTACGTGAATTACAACAGGTGGGTTGGGTACGCAGGTCCCTACAAAAAATTCAGGTCGGTAAACAGCTGGAGAAAGTGATGTAGAATGTCAATATGCAAACAGACGGCTATCATCAACGCACACACATCCTTTAGTACTAGTGTACTAGTACAATAACACGGGATACAGACAAAGGAATGGGTGTGCAAAACTACATGGTTATTGGAGACAGAAGTAGTCAAAACACTGATAGAATTTAAAAACATGAAAATATGTATGCATGTCTCCCTTTACTCTAGCCTCTAGCATTAAATAATTAGTTGCGTACAGTAATTAAATCAGCTTCACCATACGTTCGGGTTACTTAAATTGTTAATCATGTATCTAAGCATACCTAACTTCAGATAACGACATTGTTACAGTTATAGATAGGATTTTACGGATCTAAAAATAATGAATGATGAGTAGAGCGTTTGATAAATGCAACAGTATAAATCAACTTGCGTGCTGCTGAAACATAATCTCATTTTAGGGTAATAAGATTAACGATAAAAGGAGGAGTGTATGAATGATTTGATTCAAACCTAAAATGTAAGCATAAAATATTATTGTACATGTGGACTAAATCCAGTTAAGATGACCTTTGATATCTTCAACATAACTAATTCGTTTCTTAGCTTTGCCTTGTGCTTATTTTTTATATTTTTATCCACTTTTAAGATGTCTGTTTATAAAGTAACATAATCATTATCGAGTGGTTGGTTATACCAGGCTATATATAGTATTTCAAATTTGTATGAAATTCTGCCAATGCAGCCGCATAAAACGAAGCAGAATGATGATGATTGATAAATAATAAATATTTTACTTGTGTTCTTGTTTCATTCTTTGTTTAAAACGGGGTATTGCATACTGTCTGTAAATGTGTACCATAAAACTAAAACCCTTGAGCATCAGCAGCCCTCGCAACACACATCCACACCATTAATGTGTATATATACTATTTATGTTTTCCAACAAAATTATTATCAGTATCCTCTTACCATAATATTTTGTGTTTGGGCATAGGGCATAGAGGCATATGTACCTTACACCCGTTTTTCTATTATATGAGCACACGAAATTTGGATAAAATTTTACGCTGCTACCGATAATGAGGATGAGATCCCTATACAAAGTTCTTCCTGGTAAATAAGACATTACAACGATTCTCATCCCCAGTTAAAAAAGAGTCTTGTTTTAATGGAGTATGATATAAACTAGCACAAGCGAACAAATAACCAATACCGATATATTATGCGAAACAACGCTGAAATGAGATGAGTGGATATACATTAACACACACACAAGTTCATTCATAAAAATCAATTTACAATCTACTTCTTGCATAGCGTAGCGTGCAGCATATTAACAACTAGGTGGTGTAGTGTAGGTATACCGACACGGACATTAAAAAAATATATTATCTATTAACCCTTGCACTATGTTTTGTTGCTGTTTTTCTCTTCGTCTACTTACTTCTTTCATTCATTCATTCAGAGATTATCATGATACAAACTCTAAAGTGCAGTGTTAAAGAGGTGTAGTTTGTATATCTTGTTTCAGTATGTATACATTGACAATGAGTGAACGAGCTCAGGCTCAGAGGAACAATCTAAAGAGTGAGTAAAAATGAAACCAGTATGTGCACTTCTCATCAAATATTTTTTCTCGTTACGTTCTCCTTATTACATTTTTCCATTCTTTCTTTCGTGAATTTAGGTATGAACGTAAGATGAATGTTAAAATTATGCACATATTTTTTTCAAGGAAAAATGCATTATGTGTATCTTAGAAAAAACAACGGAAATTTAACTTTGTTGCTCCAAACACATTTTACATCAATAGGCAAATGGATAGGGAAAACATCAGTAGTTAGTTAATAGTAATATGTAGAATTTATAATATAATGTTTTTTTCTGTGAATGGGAATGAATGAAGAAATATGAATGAAACGAATGAAATAAAAGTTAATTTCTCCTTATCTTTTCTCAATGAGAATTATTTGCATTTCGTTTATTGAAGCTTACGATGCAATACACTCATGTTGAACATGCAACAAAAAAATGTGATATCGTCGGTCAATCAAAAAGGGATTTGCGTTGAGTTATAGGGTGGAAGGTGAAAACTATGAAGATGAACTGAGGGGAAGTGGGAGAAAAGGGGAGAGTTGGAGCAAACCCCAGTCGAGTATTTGAGGTTATACACAGGTACACAAACAGACAACACAACGCGAAATAACAACGATAAGCTTCGCCCTTGTTATTTTTGTTTGCAATTCGTACATTCGAATGAGCAACAGCATTCGAAACCTAATAATTCTGTACCACGCAAGTTTTCATTCATAAAAAAGGTGGCGAAGGAAAAAGTAACATATGAACGGATTACGTAGTGCAGACCTACATATGAAGTATGGTACCACTTTGCTGGCTATGGATTATGTATGTGTGTATAACCAATCAGTAATGCATACACAATACTGAAACCGTGTTGCTTTGCAAACTAATAATATAATGCTAATGAGTGAAATAATGATGATACACTTTTGTACAATGTGTGAATGTGTAGCAGAAGGGTTCCGGTTTCCGGAACACAAAAAAGCATCATCATCCGTGCATTACCACTGAGGTTAGACGAGGTGAATAAATTCATTATAATCATCATGTGTGCAGCTGCACATAGTGCTCTACTATTCTCTCTAGCGTTTTATGTCTGTTTGTTGTACCATCTTATGTAGTACTTATATTGAATACACAGAAAATGTACCCATCAAATAAATAGGAAATCGCTACCTCTAAAATTACCAAGTATAAAGTAACATTATAGTCATGAATGAGATAAGTAAATGAATGAATTCTTTCTCATCTCATGTCTGTTTTGTTCGGTAGTATATTTATATTCAACTGCCTGACAGACTGACCAGTGAATGATTGAGGAATATGCATACAATAAGGGTGATGATAAGCTAGCTTTGCCTTGCTATGATCGACCTCTTTCAAACGAAATGATTTTCATGAATGAAATTCATCCCTGCCTATTTGTCTACTACCTACAACTACCTGCATACAAAAGGAAAATAAGTGAGTAAACACTTGTGCCTTGCTGCTCTCTCTCATACACTACACCTGCCACTGTTCAGATCGTGCTCTTTCTCACTTGCTTGTTCCTTTCAAACTTTCAGAAATAACATTTTTTTAACATGACTGGGTTTGATCATTTGTCAAGCTACTGACTGTCCCGTTACTACTAAAACATCCTCCTTCTAAAATACTGATAACTTTATTGTATTCTACTTTTCGTGATGTGCTATGGTATATGAATGATGATAGCATTTTAAAAACTATATGCAACAGAAATATTTTAAATTCGCATAAATAAATACGAAACAGAAAGGTTTAATTTGGAAACTCTTGTTACCGAGCTCGTTTGTAGCTTGATCTCAACAAATTACTGCCTTCAATCTTTGAAGATCTTTGTCTAGTAAGAAATCGAGGACAAGGACACAACACAAGTATTAACGGCAGAAAGAGTTGTATACAGTTTAAATTATGCTTCATATATGATTGCAAAACACATATTTATGTAGATCAATCACCCATTACTTATCAATGGATTGTAGTTTATGGACGAGTTTTCTGCAATCTGATGTTTTGTAATTTGAAAATCAATCCTGTCTGTATTCCACACGGGTATTATTAATTCATCTCATCATCAGTATAAAATTGATTGAATGAGATGATAGCTTACGAGGTGGAATCAAGTTGACTCTCCGTGTGAAATCAACGCAACAGAAGCATAAAATT
Source organism: Orchesella villosa (assembly GCA_036850725.1). Taxonomy (NCBI): domain Eukaryota; kingdom Metazoa; phylum Arthropoda; class Collembola; order Entomobryomorpha; family Orchesellidae; genus Orchesella; species Orchesella villosa. The sequence goes on along the minus strand of JAANSM010000054.1, from coordinate 48,290 downwards.
TTGGTATGTGTTATCAGACCGTTCCCTTTTCACATAACCAACTCTGCTGACTACGACTGGTATGCAAATATTTTTTGGTTCCGTACATAATGATAAACTAATCTTCCAGTTTCATATATTATTTGCATTCCTTAAACTTGCCTCTGTCTCTCGCCTACCGACCGACCGGGTCGGTAGAGTAGAGCAATGGACAATTATTTGAAATCATCATCAAAAGAAGGTAGGCAGGATTTCAATTGAGACGGAGAGGCAGAAAAAAATTATATTCCTGTGAAAGCAGTATTTTATCTCTCTAGAGAGTGAACCTAAATTCCACGGAGATTATTGCCACCAAACATGAACATGCCACTATTGAGGTCTGTGTGACTAGTTGGTAGTCTTCATTCTCAACATCTCTACTCGAACGAAACGGAGTCCTCTTTCTTATCACTACCAGATATCTCTCTCTCTTCTTTTCTTTGCCATTGCATTTCAAAGCATTATAGTATATAGTTTAAGCCTCTCTTTCACTCATCTTCAGTGACTGACTTCAAACAAAATTCTCATTCTGATTCTCAAGTAAGGGAAAGGGCATTGAAATTGCTTGAAGCAATGCGAATACTTTGCCATTAACACCAATTTAGCATGCAAGAAGCATTTACTTTGAATGATGTCTGTGTATATTATAAACTTGCCTCTCTTTGCATACCATTTTACTCTTTCGACGCGTCCAAAGTCCAAGAAGGAGAAGCAGAAAAAACCTAAACGTCTCTTGTACACATAGATGCGTCCTTAAACTGCAAGAAGAGTTGAAAGATAAATTCTCTACACAGCAAAAAAGATACTTAGCTTAACCATCCCAATCCTATCTATCTTATACTCTTTTCGTGGTCTTCATTCTGCCGCTACCACTACAGAGATTTCTTGAAATGCAGCAGCAACGCGATGAATTACAACAATCAATCCGGATAAACCTGCTACTAAGATGCCGCTACCTGCTACCTCTCCTCTACTTCTAGGGTGGCAAGAAGGCAAATTCTTTTCAAAAGTTTTTGCTTTTCTCGCTATCTTTTCTCGTTTATGAATCTGCAAAAGAGATGAGATTCCTTCACTAAAATAAATTATAGGGGTAATCAAAACACTTGTTTTACCTAATCAAAGACTAAAGAATGGCTAATTTATGCTTCGTCCCTGACTTGATGAAATAAAAACGGAACATGGTGAGTGAAAGAGAGGAAAAAGGTTTTAAAATAGTTAAACCGGTCGAGAGTCCCACTGCCGCCGAGGGTTTGCATTCCCCGAATTAATTCACACGCTAGATTTTAATAGATTACTTGCAGAATTCGGAGATTGATTCAAAAGATATACATACAGTAAAAGATAACGTTTTAAAAATAGATGTATTTAATGCATCCTTTAAATTTCTTTAAATATTGCCCTGTGAAAACTAAGCACAATCAAAATCCCACGGGAAATCCCCAGTTCGTCTGTCGTGCAACAAATATGAAAATGTTATAACGAGCTCATAATGTACAATAAGTACAAAGGTATATATGCGTACATAGACATATAGCATGGCATAAAGCAATCATCATAATGACGACCACAACAGGAGAACGTAGTAAAATAGCAGTAAAAATGGATAGTTGTGGTAATAGTAATAAGTAATAACAGTACGTAATACAAGAATTAGAGAGAGAGAGAGAGAGAGAGAGAAAGAATGAAAAATAGGAGGGCACACATGTAAAAGCCTTGTAGCTCTCTCTATCAAGCACTTGTAATCATTCTCAGATATAATTTGAGCAGATAACAATAACAAGAAATAGTAGTGATGAAATGATGTTGGTGATGCTAGTAGTTGGGAGTAGTGGGTAAAGAAGAGATTCGCACTATTGTAGCATCTATGTATGTGATACTTGTAGCACCAACGCCAACACGATCACTACTTACTAAAATCCTTGTTGATTTTGTGCTCAAGTTGAGTAGGGTAGATGAAAGAAATGGAAGCAACAAGTGTCACAGGGTCTCCCATGAAATTGTATAGTGCGGGAGTTAGTTTTTACGTTATTGGCATTCCCATGCACTTTCTTTTAGTTCCATCGCTTCCATCCAACGTTGTACTCACAAATAAAGTGCACGTTTCATACTTACAGAAAAACGATCAATTTATTAAAGGTAAAAGTTGGTCGAATAGTGCAAAAAGCCATTTCATTTTTACCATTAATTTCTACTCATGAGTCAATGGTTGCGGAATTAATCATGACATCATCATCATCGTCAATCATTTCCAAAAACTGAAATGAAAGCAGATGCCAACTGAAAGCTAAAGCTGTAAAGCTAAAAACAATCATGACAACATGGGTAAGAAATTTTAAGAGATTTATGTATGTTACATGTCAACACCCAGACAAGTACTAGTAGAACAAGTCAAGTGTTCCTGGAGAAACACTTTAGGTGCATACGCAGGATGTAATATTGAGTAAAATAATGACAATAGGTTTATATGGTGGTAGTTGGTGCTTGCTAAGAACCGCTGGAAAGCCACACCTGAATAATTGTTTAAAGACAAAAGCTTGCAAAATATATTGAGCATATGTTTACGTACATCCCTGCGATTTTCTCAAACCTAAGCTTTTGTAATGGATTGAGCCAAGTAGTATAATGTGCGTTTTCTACAAAGTTACAAGTTCTTTTTCACTTTGCCAGTGCAGGGTGACGATCATGACGACTGACAATGGAGTGAGAGAGGAATACAAAATGTACGCTTTCATCCATCTTTATATACTTACGTTATGTGCTTGATTATAAGAGCATTAATTTCTTTGGCAGTGCAGGGTGACGATCATGACGACTGACAATGGAGTGAGAGAGGAATACAAAATGTACGCTTTCATCCATCTTTATATACTTACGTTATGTGCTTGATTATAAGAGCATTAATGTGAATGCGAATGAGGATGACGTGGAACTTCGTGTTCCCAGTTCTGTAAATCCGTTTACGTATTCTCAATTCTTTCAATTCCAAAGTGGTGCTTCCCTTTCTTACACCAGGCTAGGTTAGTCTAAAAAGTTTTGTCTGCTCACAATAACTCTCAAGAGTGTAGGAATAGAAAATCTAAAGAAGAGCAGCAAGGGAAAGAGTGCCCTAGCGAACCACGTAAAATACATTATTTTAATATATCATTTATGTATTTTATATGCCATGTAGCATAAAATGAGCCTTCTATCTTCCATCCATATACTCATTCCTATTCACCGCATCTCATACATTTCATGTGCTATATTTGCGAGTAGGCAATACAGTGTGGTCGACATTTTCGCACATATTATTATTAGGCCGAAGGCACTGCACCGCACCGAGATTTTTTTTCAACGCAAGGCAGAAAGTATCGCCTATGGCATACACATCTGTGTACGAAGAAGAGCATTTGTACTTCTCATGTTCACTCTCTATATACCACACACATACACTCACTCACACACACATACACTCACTCACACACACATACATTACCTCAATGTGCAAATGTAACATCTCGTCTCTCACTGGCCTGGGTAGTCTCATTCATTTTCATACATAGAGAGAAAACGGCATTCCTCATATCACTTTCGACAAGGAGGAATATAAAAAAATAAGGAGACAATGCGAAAATTCTAAAAGCAGCCCCCACCATCTGTGTTCAAACAACCCCCGTATATATGAAGTTGGCATGTTACGTGTGTCTTCATATATGCTTTCATGTTACATACATGTGTGATGGCGATGTGATGTGATGACGATGATCGCTTACCTGGCATTGCACTCTAGAACAACATGACTTCATATGAACTTGAAGTCTTGTATCATGAAATCTGCCGACAAGATATGACTTATCAATAAGGTGGTGCGGTGGTATGCTCTGCATGTTTGGCAAGTGTTTAGGTAAGCACCATTCTAATTCAGCCCTACCAAAACTTGCTCTTCAGAGAATGAATGGCTTCAGAACTCAGTTTCAGATACTTTTTTTTCTTGTAACCAGATGTTCTCCTTTTCTAGCTAATAAATAATATAAAAACCTGTGAAAGGAATTTTTCCGGAAACCTATCAATGACAAAAACAGGCTTATGGTAAGTTCATGCAGGGGAGATAAAATGCAAGTGAGAACGAAAAGGAGACTCCTTTGAATGAATGGGTTTTAATGAATGAAATAATTTTTTTTTGCTACACTTCTGCGAAAATGTATGTATACGGATACCCTTCAATTAGAAGGTTTCTATTCCCTTATTAAAAGAATCTCAACTACTGGTGGTTTAACCGTAAGGACTCTTTGCGCCAGGAAAGAATGTGGCCATATAATTTTTGAAACTGGTGAATCAATTTTTTTAAATGCTTTCACACGACTGACGACGACTACATTCAACATTGTGGATTTGAATTCCATATATCATTGACGAAATTTCTACCTTGCTTGAAGGAGGAACTTGGTAACAAAGTGAAGTACATTTGTACTTTGTACATTCTATTAAGCCATAGTCATCATATTACATGAATGCCATATATTGGCAGACTTCGAAATTTCAACAAACCAACAGCCTTATTAGTTTATAGAGAGAGGGCGTTTAGGCGAACTACATATAAGTTAAATTTAATCATAAGTAGTTATTACCTTATCATCGATGAGATGGATTGACCAAATCTTCTTTGAGACACAAAACGTTCACTAATGGAAAGTAAAGGTGGGTGGTGTCTATTTTTCACGATGGAGGTCCCAACCAAGTCGACTCCCGTTCTTCATTGAAATGTTTGTTACCATTGTTTGGCATACTGGAGTGAATTCAAAGGATGATGATCCCAAGTTGGTGTACCCCTTGCACTTCTGGACTGGAGCTCCCCATCTGTTTCGTCTTCCAGGATCCTCTCACGGAATGGAAAGAGTAATGATGATCTGCCTTTTGCTAAACTGCATGTAATAAAAAGAATTATAATCACCCAACAAGGAGAATATTATTTGCTACTTGTTAATATGTACTTCAGCATATATCTAGCTCCAGTTTTGTGGTTGTGCTGGTTGGTTTACAACCTTTTTGGAGAATAAAAAATCGTCTACAACTGTCTGCAATGCAAAAAGACGATGATGTCTTTGCTTTGACATTGAAAATTCAAATGGAACTCTTTGTTGCTATCCAAAAAGTGCTATGTACTTATGGTTCATGTTACATACCAGATTATGATGATGATGATGAGCAGAAGCAGCAATAGTGGTAATGGTAAAGGTAGCTCATTTTTTCTAAAGTTTCATTGTATCGTTCGGTCTCATCGATGGTGATGATGATAAATGTATGATGATGAGGAGGATGCTCTCGTCTAAGGCAAAAATATATGAACGATACAACAGTGCCGATACCTTGGACCATGATGCATCCAGGCAACACCGGATTGTAATGTGGTTACGTGAACGTGGCTAAAATATGCTGTTGCTGGAGATTTTTCTAACTTCACACAACCCACCGCACGGCTCACCGGTTTTCTGTACTAATGGTATGGCTTGACTTGACGGTACGTAGGTACCAGGAAACTTTAAAATTTGATTCAAAATTGCAAACAAAGCCAAAACCTTTGCAATGGTTTACGATGTGATAATCCAATCCATAAGACTTCTAGAGAGAAGGCACACAAATTACATCAGATTGTTGCAGTAATGTAGTACTTTTCTTCACGCAAGTCAAGATTAAAGATTGAAGTGAGATTCACAAACGTAAACGTAGTACGTATTCAGCAGGTATCAGTATTGACATTGATGATTGACCATGACACTCCCTAAGAAAAACGAAGGCATGGCTCGCGATAGCGGAAAGAGAAGAACAAATACCTGGAAAATCTTTTTTAGTGAACATACAAGTAACTTATTCAAAAGGATATATTTAAATAATACTGATAGCGTCATGCTAAATAGAAGAAATATACATGTATGCGAGCTTAGATGTTAGAGAAAAATCATACTCAGATTCTCTACTTTGACACTTCAAGCATACTCATGTTCCTTGTAGTATTAAAGAATTATAAGTATAATTTGCTGTGTATTTCCAAGACCCAGCCATAGTCGCATAATGTACTGAACTGGTATAAGTTTAAGTGTGAAAGGCATTTTCCTACGCTCAGAATGGGAGATGTCCCTTTCTTGTGCAAGTTAAGTCTCATGTCGTATCGTCTCATTGCACACTGCAAGTTATTTTTTTCTCTGCATGTCTGGTGATTATGATGGTGTGGCTCAGGTCGTATGCCGTACCACTTGACTTTTCCGATTCCATATCTCCTTAGTATTTTTGGATGTTCTTCAACAACCACAAAAAGAGCTTATTGAATGGGTTAACCATGTACACTGCTTAGCACTCATTACTTTTCAGCTCAAGTAGCAATACTCTCTCTAGTTATATGCAATGTGATGCAATGCAATATCATGTCAGGATGCTGGTAAATGGTTTATGGGAATGGAAATCCGTATCTGTCTTCATGTGAATGTCTGAAATATGATTATATGTGGTAATGTTTCACGTACTACTTCAGTACTTTATTTGTAATGGCAATATGTACTCCATTCCATAGTTTAGTTCTTTTCTGGGGCTAAATGGATGGAAATGGTCTCCGTGATGCACACATTTTTTGTAAGTGTTATTGAATAAGTAAAAAGGACTCAACTGCAGCGAACTATTATTGTGTTATTGCATCACATTGAATGGAAGCTGGAGTTTTTTAAGCTTGTCAGCAGGACCAGAGAGATGGAAGGAGACATATTAAACATTGCATAATGAATTCCGGTGCTATTTGTCTTTACCCTTCTGTTCTTTTCTGGCTTGCCGTCACTTTACTGCTTGCCGAGATGGTTATGTTAAGGATTTATCATGAAATATTAATTTTCAGCCAAATAGATGCAGACATTCAACTTTACTATGAATGGTTTAGTTGAAAAAAATGTCTATCATTTATTGCTCTCATGGTGCAGTTATTGAATGAGAGTTCAGGAGTAAGCGTATAAAGAACGTACAAAGATGCCAGGCTATAACGAGATAGAAACTAGTACTAAATGGGACTTCCATTGTGCATGTGCATGCCCGTGTCGTGCTTAATAAATTTTTGCTACCATCGATGTAATTTAAAAGCAAGTAAGCAAATCCTATCCCTGCGATTAAGGCTATGATAAATAATTGTTTGCGAGTAGTCATCTTATAGTGCAATGTTGTACGAGTCTTGTTAATGTATGAGTAATGATAAACAAAATACTAAATGACTTAATTTAAACTGCGAAATTGGAGCCTGAGGTGTTCAACAAAATAAGCAATTTCCAGCCAAAACTCAGCAACTATATATGATTTTTGCTATGTAAAAGTTGCTGCTATTGCTCACGATAAAGGATTCATTTTTAAAATGCATTGCATCAATGGAACCTTTCTCCGACGAATTAACCAGATCAACCTTAATCAGATCTCCAACAAATGAACATAACATGGATAAGGATGGTATTGATGGTTATAAGGGCTACTACTACTTACTGACTATGAACAGTAAACAATCACATCACATTCAGATACCATACTTGGCCAAGTTACCCTTAATACTAAATTTACTGAATGCGACATGGTCCTTCGCATGAAGTGAACACTGAACAGTTATTCAACTAATAATAGGTGAATGAATGGAGGAACATCTTAAGATGTACATATGCATTATTCATGGATGACACGAGGGATCGAGGGTGTTCATCTCTTCATAACTAACTTCGCCACAGACTGATATATCTGATAAATATATATATGACCCAATGATCTATGTAATATGTGGCCTATATCAACATCATACAATACGAGGACATTTCTATTTCCAATTAGTTAGTTTTACAGTTTAAGTTTCTTATACAAAAAACTTACTGCTCCTCCAATGTCAAATGTAGTGGAAAGTAGCAATCCCTCCTGAAGGCACAAGCCGAGCCCTACTAATCCAGTTGGAAAGACACACACTCCCTGTTCCTGTTCCATCGCCAGGCGGCATCACCACTTTCACCACTACGGAAACTACGAATGACGGATCGACCGGTAATTAAAGTTAGAAACTTGATGAGAATGCATGTATTTTTACTCTGGCATGCTACGAAATCTTAATCTTAAGTTTGAACGTCTCTGCAGCAGTACAACTGTGAGCATGGCGAGATCCTGCATGACATTTAACATTAGGAGTGCATGAATTCAAACATTCCAAAATCATAACTTCAACTTCTCAACATTTAGAATGCCCGTGAAAAGATAAGCTCATATTCATAATACTACCCTATTATTGTGTTATCCTCGCTAACCACAAGGACTCTTTACCAGAGGCTTATCAATTTATCATTCTCATACTCATCATTCAAAATGGACAAGAAAAATAAAAACTTGAAAATTAATCTTACAGGTGAAACAGTGTTCAGTGACTAGCAGCGTTTTCCTTTCACCTTTTCAAATTCGACAATAAAATGACTAAAACTTTCTTCCTCCGATGACCAACCACGGGTCAAAATTGTATAAAATTTTCCGTTATAGTTTTTGGAAACAACCTGAAAAACTACAAAAGAGAAAACCTCCGCAAACTCCAAACATCAAACATGCGATATCAGATATGTGAGTAGGCGGAACTTTTTTCTTTTCACTCGAACAAAAATTGACAAAGAGAAAATCAACAAGTAGTGCACGCACGCACGGTGCATGCACAAGTTGAAGAAAGACGAGCATGCCATCCAATGAGAAAAGGAGAAAATTTTCCTCTGCCGACAAACTTTGAGCTTCACGCCTTTGCTCAACAGGCAGCAGGCAAAGCCCAAGTTCTCAAAGCGGAAAGCAAATTGAGCCACGTCAGTCGTTCAAAAATCCTATGCCGAAGAGCTGCTGACTGGATGGGTATATTTTTATGCATAAAAAAGTATGTTTGTTGAGATATGTATATCCTTTCGTCTATCATCTAATTTCATATTGATATCTTTGGTACTGTTGGCTGTTCTGCTGTTCTTCTTCAGCTAGATACGTCTTTCTCATTGTCTACGTGCATTAGAATTACAAAACTACTGCATACAGTGCATCATCTCCTGTCTCCTCTTCTTCTGCCTCTCTGAGCTGGCTGATTCTGCGGTGATATCTGCTTCTGTTGCCTGTGATACTTGGCATCTCCTTAAGCATTGGAGTGGAAAATACTCCGGCGTGTCAAAAAAAATCTTGAGTCTTTGGGAAGTTTTTTAAGCAAATTATTAATTTTAAAAGTTGATTAGTAGTTTTCAAAAGAGTTAAATCTTTTGGGGAATTATTGTGGCTTGTGTAAAGGGCTGACGGCTGAGTTGTGAGTTGAAAACACTGTCACGGTCAGTGTGCTAGTTGTTTTGACAGTTTGCCTGTCATCATCTGTCTGTCAAAGTGCAGCTGATTGAGTTGGGTTTAAGGGCTCCACAGTGGTGCTTTAGTTCGTTTTCCCATTTGTGCAACCTGCAATACTGTTTAGTAATCAGTTTTTAAAGGGTTGGGATAGACGAGGGGTACTGAATAAAATTATTTTTCAAGATGAATGTTTTCCGATTAGCCGGGGACATGTCCCATCTTTTAGCCATCATTATTTTGCTTATTAAAATTTGGAAAACGAGAAGTTGTGCAGGTAATTTCAAATGATTGAATATAAAGATTTGGTCTTTGGTAATTTGTGGATGAAGATGAAATGTTAATTGTTAGTCTGATTTTAATTCATGTTTCTGTATCTTTGTTTTTACAGGTATAAGTGGAAGATCTCAGTTATTGTTCGCTCTAACGTACACGGCTAGATACTTGGATCTTGTTACCAACTGGGTCAGCCTTTACAATACCGTCATGAAGGTTTTCTTTATTGCGACAAGTTATGCCACCATATATCTGATGTACTTGAAATTCAAGGCGACCTATGACTCAAATCATGATACTTTCAGGTAAATAATTTATTTGAATTAGAACCCAGCATGTCACATACTCTAATTGATGATTGACGAGGATCAGTAATAACTTTTTTTGTGTTTTGTATCGCGTAGAGTGGAATTTCTCTTGCTTCCAGTGACAATCTTGGCCCTTGTACTCAATCATGAATTTTCATTTATGGAGGTAAGTTATTAGTCATTATGATGGTTCCTCATGGCCCATGGCTCATATTAATTTTTGTGAATTCCAATTCCATTTACGGTCTAAAAACCTTGAATTTGAATGGAGTCAGTTTCAAGTTTGTAATATTGCTTAGGTCAAATATTATTCATCAATTGAGATTATGGATTATTAGAAATTAAAAACACTGTTATTTGTATTTAATCTTGTAGATTTTGTGGACGTTCAGCATCTACTTAGAGGCAGTGGCAATCCTTCCACAACTGTTCATGGTGTCTAAAACCGGGGAAGCGGAGTCAATCACAAGTCATTACTTATTTGCTCTTGGCTCTTACAGAGGTATGTTGATTAAATAAATCCATTTGATCCTTACGACCACATATTGAATTGAACTTATGAATGATATCTGGTTGTTTGTGATTGGCTCTTTGGCATGAGTATAATGTTATCGGTTATGGTTTCGTTATCAAACTTTTTACAGCTTTGTACATCTTCAACTGGATCTGGCGTTACTATACGGAAGAGTACTATGACCTCATCGCGATAATTGCTGGAATCGTACAAACTGTCTTGTACTGTGATTTCTTCTACTTGTACTTTACGAAAGGTAATTTCGTTTTCGTTGATTTTGTATATTGTATAATAATATGTTACACTTAAGAAATATGCTAATCTAATGTTATTTTGTATTTTTGTCTATATTGCAGTTCTGAAGGGAAAGAAATTGCAGCTACCTGCTTAAGAAGACAGAGTTTGATAGTTATACAAACTATACTATACCGTAAAACGTTAATTCTAGTTCTTCTTTATGTCTGCTTCGCGTTTAATGTATTATGCCAATACATTCATAATTTAATGAATTTAGCTATCATGATACTTGTACGAATGTACACGTGCTGCAGAGGAATGAGGAGTGCCACGATCTAAATGATTACTGAGAAATTCATTACAGATATGTAAATAAAGTTCACGTGTTTTGTAAACAAAACTGAATTAATTGCAATACGGTGTATGGTTACAAATCTTGCTGAAGTCTGTTAAGTTGCTAAATGCAAACGTCTTATTTTTTTCTTGACCTGACGCAAAATCCTAATGTCATTATTGTAAATTATGTTTGAAGTATGCATGGATGTGCTATATTATGCAGTGATGGTTGCTATTTATGATAGTTTTAGTTTCTTTTCATGTAAAATGATGTATGCATGAGAGAATAGATGATGTGCATGTGTATCCTTCAATTACTTATTTTGGAAGAAGACGATATGTTGCGAAAGCGGTTTAACATGCCAAAGAAAAGAATGTACTAAAATTAATTTATGAGGCACAACAGGTCATTAGACAGTACTGAATTTTGAATTTACTAAAGGAAACTTTTACATTTGTACTTCTTGAAATTAGCCAATAAGGATTATATAATTTTAATGAAATTGTGTATGTAGTATTTAGATATTCAGAAACACTTATGTACTAAAAATATTAAATCGAAATTTGCTCACTCAGTACATTTTTATTCATCTGCAAATTGTGTATGGGAAATCAAAGTTAAAAGTAACAGGAGATCAGGAAGCTCAACTGCACAATTAGGGCTAATTTCAACTGTGAGGTCAGTTTTATAGTTTAGACTTGCCGTAGAAGCTCCTATAATAGAAACTGAAAATGTATTCAACTCTTACTCTACTTCCGGATTGTAGCTGAATTTTCGCATAAATCACATTTGTAATTTCGATTTCGTTCAATTTCCTGCATAACCAGCCAAACTATATAAATTATCCCTTAACCATTGCGTTGTTAATTCACTCACAAATCTTAGTTACACTCTGTAGAGGACAACTTTTCGATCGATTTAGGTACAATCAATATTCAGTGACTCAAAGCAACAAAGTTAAATGGTTTCTATAATTGGTTATCAGTAGTAATATCACTAATTATGAATTTCACCATATAATGCAAAAATATGTATCTCGCAAGTAGCATCCTTTATAATGTATGACGCTACTCGACGCATTTTTACGCTTTATCCATTTGTATTTTAAATGTTTACGGACTTATGATTAATTAGTTGAATGAATGATATTACTGCAAACCCTTTAGGGCATTTGTATGATATCAAAGTTATGAAGACTTCTATAAACATATTCAGTTTCTTTCATTCGTGCATATGTACTCGTACTTTGTAAGTATTCTCCAGTCTTAGTGTACTCCAACATGGTTAGACAACTGCAAAGGCGTTTGAAACACGTTAACAGGGCATCTGAAAATCCATAATGTACATTTATTACACGTCCGTCATTTCAGTGTGTCGTTTACAACATGAGGTAAAGCCTAGAGGTGGAGAGATATAGTCTTAGACGCTTTCCGATCGTAGCTTCACTTCTGACTTGAACATCAGCCTCATTCCACTCACTCAAGATCTTCCAAACTTCCAAGCTTCGTCTCGTTTGCTTTCATGCATATGTTAGACTAGACCATATGAGAACCCGGCATTATGCCTTCCGTTTTCTCAGTCTTGCTTTGTTCATTTAAAGCATCGCATCTCTGAAAAGACGCTCTCTATATAATACAACACGAACATGAAAAAAAGACTTGACAAACTCAATGAAAATTAAGAAGTGCATTCTATCTCATTATAAATCTAAACCCATTCTCCAGTCTGCATAAAGTGATCTCTAATTCATGTCAATTATTAAGTCAGATTGAACATTTGCAGAGTAAAAAGTGCTGTGAAAAATGTATATAATATCCTCAAAAGTTGATATAATCAAATTACATTGCATTCAAGAGGCAACCTCCTTCCTTCCTATTTCTTGAATGAATCTTCATGGATCTTCTAAATTAGTACATCATTCATCATCGTCATCGCTCTCCAGAGTTGGTTCTGTAACACTACCCTAATAAGGCTATATATATATACTTCTTTGCATATTAACACAGCACGATACTTCAAGTGCCCAATTTCGTACACATTTTCTTTGTCAAATTAAGCTGCACAAAAAAAGTGTTGCCGACAATTTTTTGTCATACAAAAGATTTGAATGCACGTGAACATCTTTCTTAAGGACTAACTCAAAAGGAAGGAAGTCACCAAGACAGAAACATTGCGACAACGACACACGAAGCCAAAATTTATGGCGTAGTCTGATGAGAATTTGACACGGATATCACACAGAGATACCATTGTATTGTGTACATGTCTCTCAAAAAATTAGATAAATAAGGACATAACGTGTCCCTTGAGCGATGTCATTTGTTGACCACGAAAAAACCAGCAACATTGTTCATCATCACTTCATCAACATGTAACAAGAACAAGGAATATCACAAGAGGGAGATCCACATTCCACTTCATCTCTATCATCTATAAAGTATCTATATGTAATTATTACATGGTGCACTTCAGAGTAAAATGACACTGATTTTTTCACATTCGAGATTGTGATTGTGAATGAAATNAGAGTAAAATGACACTGATTTTTTCACATTCGAGATTGTGATTGTGAATGAAATATTTTGACTATATAGAAACAAAAATATTCCTTTGAGTGTGGTATATATATGCTTTTATGCTCTTGTATAGACACAACAGGTTAATATTTAGCAGTAATATAAATCTTATTTTGTTCATAAATTAATTCATGCCAAGCAGAACGTCCTTTGCCTCTGATCGACATGAGAAAACAGTGTGCCATCTCGTTCCATGCCACAACGAAAAAATATTTCTTGTCATTGTTGGACCATCATAATTAAAAAGGAAGCTCGAATGCGTAAGCTAACTCTATAATTTGAAGGAATTCACTATTGTATTCCCACTATTCAATATTGACTTTAAAGTATCATCTTTCGCAGTCTCTAATTTGATCATCTCATCTGCTTCTTTAACGTAGTACGTCATATCGAAGACAGTTTCATAGGACAGTCCAAACATACATATATATCATATATTGTGAACATCTCTCTTTATGCATCGCAAAAAAAACGTATCCTCAATCCTCACTCACATGAAAACAGAAAGTGTTGACATTGACTTGGCTTTTTGGCCACCCAAATCACTAGCTCATTTCATAGTCTCATTTACTGCTCTACCACATCCACGCACCACAACAGTAATTTTATTGAAGTGAAGTACTACAAGCTCAGAAGGTAGATGAGATAAACACTAATCTTGTAATTATTAATGGTCATGATCATGGACAAGTTTGGCTGCTAAAGCAAAACAGACAGAGAATCGCCAGAGCATAACGCAAATTACTAAAAGGATTTTGTCTGTGATCTGCAACATGTTTGGGGCGATGAGAGAATTTGTCTGAAAGATTAGATCAGTTATCTAGTCCACTAGTCTTACTATTCAGCAGAGTTCAGTTAAAAACGTAGGAAAAGCCTGAAGAGTAAGTGAACTAAATAATTATAGAATACATTTTCGTCATTTTCGGTGCTGTTTGCAAACTACATGCTCAAAGACGAAGCAAGACTTTAACCTGTTTCTGTGACTGTTAATAAGGGTGTTGGATATGCCAGTGTAGTGCTGATCAGCAAAAGAGCGTTGAGATCAAAGTACACGTTTCATTGAGTTTTATTGAGAAAACATGGATTCATTCATTAAACTAATGCTTATACGACATGAACACACTAGTGAATCGTTAGATCTGTTTGTTTCAAGAGACTTTTTCTACTCTAAAAGCATGTAATTAATTGGTACTCTTCCTAATTGACACAAAAACACACATCTCTATAAAAAATGAAGACCTTGGCCATCATCATCTTAAGTTTATTAGCTGTAGTGCCCTACTGCATGACTTCCATCCAGACGGGGTCATCTGCTGAAGAGCTGGTGCAATCACCGTTGTCCTCAGCAGAAGCAGAATCTTCACACTTGCACTTTCAAGATCCATCTAATGTCAGCATCAAGGAGTCGAATTTGTACCAAGAATATGTTGAGGATGTACCAACGAGGAATGTAGACCTTTATCGAAATCATCATTCCCATCATTATTATGGAGATACCCCTGTTGTCTTGCCAGAAGATGTTTCTAGTCAACAAGTCGCAGATTACATGGAACAAAGGCAAGAAGCCTATCTTCAGGCTTTTGATGGACCACAACTACAACCACAGGAAAACAATACCAGTAAAAGCAGTGATAATCTGAAGGAGACATTAGTTTTGAGATCTTCCCGAGCCGAAAAAAATGGAGGAGAAGTAATTTGCACAAATGTAAGTCTTCCGATGTGAATAATGCTTTATGAGTCACAAATTTCTTAACCATTATGCATTATCCTTGTCAAATTGCATATTACATCACAATCTGTAAGATAAGGAGTATTTCTCATAATTTCTTAGAAATTTTATGGTCTACGTCGCCAGAGGTAATTATTATTACAACACAGCTTTGATTATTTTTATCACACACATTTACGTCTTTGCTTAGTAATGCGAACCTAATCATAAATCATCAATCTTTTAACAGGCATGTATACCATGCTGTGGCGCCCAAGCTGTCTACTTTCATAATTTCGTAATCTACTTGGAAAATGATTAGTTTATATCTTTGTTGCTGATAGGATATAATTATTGTTATTGAATACTCCAGAGTCTTTTACGATGTAGATTAACACTTCAGACTTTCAAAGTGAATGAATGAACAGAATTTTAAAAGCAACTGATTTTGCATTCACCCGACACCCGAGTTATAAATAGTACAACTAAAAGATGAAGATACTAATTCATAAATTACTAACTAATAATACACTCCTTACTCTCTCTTAATGACCAGTGCAACAAGTGACAAGATTTGTAAGCAAAAAAGGGATTTTTTTTCGTCCAAGTTCATGGTGATCCCAGTGAACTGATAAAGTACGATAGTAAGCAGTAATTCATACAAAATAGTCAGGTCCAGGTCATCAAAAATGGATTAAATGTTAAATGTGTAATAAATTCTCTTCATTTACATAGTTTAGTGAATTACTTATGACGAGAAGGGGCACTGCCACAACCAAACTTTGATGTAAAGCTGCCAATTCCTTGCGAAATTGCACTCCATTTATGCTGACGCATGCACATAATTCCAAGCATATTATCACATTACCAAAATTATTATATGCTGCCTAAAAGTTTTATTGCATTCTCTTGGCAGATATGATTCTAAGTGTTCATAAGTTCATATATTTAAAGATATAAAAGCCTCTTATAAGTAGGCACACAAATAATACAGCATGTGCCTTTGCAAAAGTTGGGTAAACTCGTCAAATGTTCTTGAGTTGTTCGTCCAGAAAGTTTATGTAGTCTATCAGTAGTCACAACTTGTTTCTCAAAACTTTTATGATTTCTACCATGTTGTTGAGAAAAGGAAAACTTTCACGGGATAGGTTTTGTTATGCTTCTGCTATAGATGTACATAAGGGCTCCACACTGCCCCCACGCCCCACGTCTCTTACAACAACATGCTTTTGAAATCCCAGGCCATTTAAAAAGTACGGTCAAATCGGTCATAACATAACACATAAAAGAAGTCGTGGTAAATCTAGCGTCTAACTTTATTTGGTTTTGGAGGTGTTTCATACAATAAACTAACCACGAAAAGTTGGAGTCTGCCTCTTCATCAATTACCAGCTGCACCATATTTGTATCCCCCACTTTCCATTAAATATAATCGAGGGATGAGAGATTATCAGTAGCATATAAGGTTCAGTTTTGGTTTCTGGTTTAGGTCATTCATCATCATGATCTGATATCATGTAATCAACTAATCATTCATGGAATTGGTGAAGATTTCTCGGAAATCAGATCATCTCAAATCCACAACAAAGAAATCTTTGATATATTTTTATGAAACCGTTTAAATACGCATGAATACGTTTTCTGGAACGCACAACCACAACGTAACAGTTTTTACTGTTTCTAGGAACTCGTGGCAAAGAGTTTGTATCCGTTACAGAAATTGCAGATATGTTTAAGGTTTCCTTCACAAGCTAAATAAAAAGTCAAGGAAGCGGAAAAACAAGAGGATCTTTGACATGAAAGCAAAAAGTGCATGTTGAATATATTAAATATTCTTTATGCTACTGTAATCACAACATTCACAACGGATGCATTTCATACCAAGGTTAATAGCATTTAGTTTACTTAGAATGCTGATAGTGGTAAGTTGCAACATTATTGCAAGTGCATATTAAGATAGGGAGTCCATGTCACATGTAGCAATTTGTTTATGCCATTATGGTCCTCTTCTACTATAATTTTATGGGATTGGTCCTTGGGTGTGTTCTGTTGAGTAAAGATTAGATACAGATGCCAACATTGATTCAATTTAAGGAATGGTGAAATTGAGATATCATCATCATCATTCATATAATTTGGAGACAAAAAAGTTTTAGTTTGATTAAATTAAAATGCTTGGTCGCATGCTGATATATATAATAACGCAAAGCATTAAGCAACCATGCGTTATAAATTCTAACGTTCAAATTCTAATGCGTTAAAATGAGCTATGGCAGGTCAAGAGTTTAATTTTGAATCGTTTATTTGTTAGTCATCAACGGGCAAACCGACCTATGGAGAACGCCTCGAGGATTCGAAAGCATGGAATTTCAACTCCAGTACGAAATGTTCGAACCACTTGCAGACGAAAAATGATTCGGTCATAACACTCGGATTTCTTTCCCCTTTCAACCAAAATCAGTTCAGTTTGGGGGCCCTGAGACTAGCTGTGGCCGAGGTGAATGAAAACCCAAATCTGCTGCCAGGAAGACAGCTGCGCTACATTGCTGCAGATATTGGAAGGTAATATAATCTTAAAACCGTTTTATGATCATGTTTATAAGTTAATCCACTTCAAACCGACCTCCGTTCGTAAACTTCAGAGTTGTGTTTATGTTTATGAAGTTGTAGAGGTTAATAATCTTAGTAAAAAAAACTTGAAAAATTAATTGGGTGCATACGTAGCACCAATAAATATATCTGTATTTATTTACTGTCAAAGAACTCGTTCATTTTTATGTCAACTTAATCCTTATGAATTTGAAAAATTCAAATGTACAACCCTTTAATTCCGACTTCCGACACCATTTCATGTAATTGGATCTTGGATTATTTTAATTTCCCATCTTGTGTCTTGTAGTTCCGATTTGCTGCTGACATCACGACCCATAAAAATTATGACTGAGATGCGGGATCGAGGCACGGTTGGATTTATTGGGGGTCCTGAAGACACTTGCATTTCTGAAGCTTTGGTTGCAGCTGCTTGGAATCTGCCCATGATTTCCTATGTAAGTTGAGTTTGAAATTTTTTTACGTAGACGCAAATAACGCAACAGCTTTTACTGCTACTCGATGCATTGCAAAACTGCACCTGTCATTGCCTTTCAATTTTTACACACGTACAACTCAACATCACAAGTAAACGCAATGTTACTCATTATAATTTTTGTTTGCAGTTTGCAGTAAACCAATTTTAGGGTTCGCATTAATTTAAAAATCTTGTACCGTTGATTAAATCCTGGAAACCTTGAACTTTCTGAAAACATTCAAGCAATGCAACTATATACAAATGGTACAAAAATGTGCCAGAATCAATGAAGTTTCATTGACTTCTAATTTCCTGTTTCAGCCTTTCATTCTAGAAATTCATATTTCATATGACAGCTACGCAGAATAACTATAATACTAACGTACATCTTATTTGGCACTCTTACATTTAGATATGTATACGGAAACAAGGAAATTGTCTTAATATTTTGCTTGTTTCGGAAGCATTTCCGCGTAACTTTCATTTTAGCTTTCTGTAAGATAATCCAGGAAATTACTATTAACCTTAGCATTTGAAAAAAGACTAAGAAAAACTGCGCTCTTCCGGTTACACATTTCCTTTTTTGTTAGTAAAGAGTTTACGATTTGGCTCTGGTTCAAATAGCTTTGCTGAAACGCCTACGTCAAAGTGATTCCATATAGCTGATAGTTTTGTTGAGTCCCAATGGTGTTGAGCATTTCAACCGTGAATCTTTCTGAGATGAGAGGAGCCTACTTTATCATCATAATGCTTGTCATTTATGTATTTTTTGTCGGCTGCTGCCACAAAATAAGTTTACAAAACATTTTCTCTGATAAATATCTATAAGAACTCGAATGTTTATTCCTCCAGTTATACTCAGTACATTCAAATTCAATGCAACCACCAATCGCCATTATATTCTAACCTATCCGCGTGTAATATTTTCCATTATAAATTCAAAATAGTTTGTTTATTATTCATAGAGTTTTTTTTGTTGGTAGGATTTCATCGGTCGCATTTCCCATTAATATTATTCCTTCAGATGGGTGGAAAAATACTGAGAAAGTCATTCATGCATCAAGTGCTCATGCATAAAATTTTGATATTGCAACCCTCGCCCTCGCGTGCATTAGGTCATCCTACCAAATAAACTCAAGTATTTTGTACGTTCGGTTCTTACATTCATTCATCAAACGAGCCCATCAAACGTACTAGATGTTTCTTCACCTTATGTGACTTTCTTTCCCCGTCCAATAAATGGACAATATGTTATGTTTACACAAAAATGGCACTATATATTGTTACACGGCCAAAATCTTATTTTATGATTCAATGACCCTTTTCGATTCGCCTGAGTTCCATTAGGCTAGGCTGTAGCTGAAGCAAAGCTTAATAGTTGATAGTTATTTATGCCCATTCACCCTGCATCTATACTCGATAGTTTTCTTAGGGGTTTATATATCATTGGTTTTCTAAGATGGAAATTGTTGTTTGTGTGGTTCATGTGTTATTGCAAACAACATAAGTGAAAATAATGTGAAAAGCTTTTTATAGAAAACCTAGCACAAGATAAATATCGGTGTAAATATGATGAGCTGCTGTTTTACAGCTGGCTCTGATTTTTCTTAGGCATTTACGAAGGAAAAAGAAAGGCAGATGGGTTTTTCTGGAATTTAGAATGGATTATCTTCCGCGGTCAAGTGAAAAGCTTATTCCTTTTTGCTTTTGCTGCTCCCGTTTTTGTTTACACAAAATGCATAAAATGCTCGCGTGGAGAAAGTGAACTATAAACCCGTAATCCAAGGTGCAACCGATGGAAAATGTGTGCCTCGTATTCATTTCATGTAAATACGCACATAAAAATACATTGTGGTGGGCAGGATCACGATAGTGTTCAGCCTACACATTTGCTCTCCTTGTGTCATCGAAGATATGCTTGGAATTCTTGAATGAACAGAAAACAGCCTTTGTTTTATGAGTATATTAAGTTGTCCTTATATATTTATAGTGATCTTTTCTTGTTAAACGTTATGTAGGTTGGGATTCGAGTTCGGACTGTCCCTTATATTTACTGCATACTTTAAGCATGCAAGCAAGCTTAGCAAAGTTTATTAGGCATATTTACTCATACAAAATTTATGGAAATCTCTGGAGAAAGCCGTATGTAATATAAGCCGTCACTACTTTATACGGGTGCACAGAAATAAAGCCGGTTCTTAACATAGTTTACATGACGTGGTTACAGTAAAAAAAGACACAGTACATATTGCTCTTTTGTATGAGAGTGTAAGGGAAAATTTCCAAAAATTAATTGGCCCAAATATTTCACGATCTTTAGCATAAGTATGTGTTAGACTTGGGCATCTATTTGGGGCAACGGAAGACCATATAGAATTGCTACCTTTCTTATTCTAGTGCACGAGAGAGGAAAACGTGTTTAGAACTACACTTTGAGTGTCACAATTCTCCTCCCGTTTAAATTATTTATTATACTTTATAGCGGTTTAAACGGATTATGAAGCAACTGTATAAAAATGAACCAATGAAGATTAATAGTGCTTTTTTCGGGAACACGATGACCCATAAATGTCACATGGATGGAAACTTGACTTAGAAAGAGGGAACAAAGTATCGAAATAAATTTTATCGATGAGGTATAGATGTACCATAAGTCCAAATAAAAAGTGGATCTTTGTACCTATAAAGTGTGCAAAAATCTGAGATTTCGATTTAGTTCCAGCTTACCTCCCATTTCAATACGTGTTATAATACTGTGTGGCTGGTAAAGGATCAAGACATAATGTATTGGATTGCGATGAATATTAAATCGAATGACTTTATTTACGACTTAGACGATGACATTATTGAGTCATAAGTTGGAGCAAAAGGTGTAAGCACGTAGCGTGCATTTCCAGCCGTTGACACACTTATTTTTTTCTTTCCAAAATATTATTTCTCAAATAACGTTCTCAGCCTAAAATGCTTCATGTTACTTGGGACGATCAGCCTGGCGCTGCTATGCTATTCGAAGATATCGAGTCTCACAAGTTTATTCCATATCTTAAGTTTCTTCGGTCGAGAGAGCAAAAAATGCATTATCCCTTCATATAATATGATTCCTGTAATCCAGTAAATTTTGAAGGGAAGAGATTTAATGCGATGTGCTTACATGAAACGGGGCACACTGGTTGTTGACTTCATTGGCTCTTATCTTCATTCATGCATCACAGATCTATAGCCTGTAAGATTTGAGGATATTTTTATCCTCATATACTTATATGTATCCACCAGTTTGTACCTTTCAAGTATGAAGTAAGATGTATTCCAAGATTTCCAAGTCGTTTTTTGTTGGTCTGTCCATTTGCAAAACACTCCAGGAGCTTCCTGAAAGGGATTACATTTTGCTTAATTGACTTATTTTGCATAGATTTAGTATAAGTTAAATCTTTTGTTCCAAACTGATTTCCGATTTTGTGCAGTGTGTCATTTAAGTCCGTTAGACCTAATCGGCTCCACAACTTTACCCACTTTGTTTGAGAGGTTTATGATTATTACACATGATTTACGACATACTACTATAAGACCAGTTGAAAAACTGGTAGCAAGAATATAAAGGTTTGATTCGATTGTTGCGGCCGTGGTAAAAACTTTGTTGATAAATTAGACGACCGATCGACCCCAAAACCCAGTGATACACTCAAACACTGTACTGGCGGCTTAGACAAAGAGGGAGCCAAAGCATTGGACAGGAGACTCAAAATTGTGTGATCTTCTAAGTACTACGAAAGAAGTAGGAACAGTTTCTGTGTGAAGTAACTTTTCTTGGGAACTTCTTAACTTCTCTCTCAGCCTGCAACATAAGTATACAGTTCCATTCCATGTCATCCTTGATTATCTTCTTGTGAGCTATGAAATGGGTGAAAGGCTAAAAAGGATGGTTAGAAAGGGGCTAAAGGACAATAATTCTATTCATTTGGAGTGATACCCTCCATTTCATTCTCAATGGAAGGAAAAATATGAGACTGGGTAATATTTTATCGGAGAGTATAAAGCATCCGGATGGAGCCTTCTTTTCTATTTCGGCCTATTCATCTTTATATATATGTATATCAAATCCCTATATTGTTCTACGTGCTATCCATTTAGTGGATACAATAGACAGTAAAATATTGTATTAGAGATGTTGCATTAGAAAAAGGAAGAAAAGAAAAAACATCCCTTTTGTTTATGTTCTTTGAACCTCTAATGAAGTGCTTGCAAGCAGATATATAGTATGTAGCAGAGATGCGAAGTTTAATGTACTAACGATTTTATTTTATAATACTTACGATATAGCAGTTGCTTATATGGATTACCAGCCAATTTGGATAGCATTTTGCATTGACCTGCGCATAAATTTTAAACGTTTGGACCAATTTCACTGGAAAATTAACAGAGTTGAGTTTTGAGTTCCGGTACCTGCGTACTGAATACGTATGTAGTCAGAAGAGTACAGACAGACGGACGGACAAACTTAAAAGGGAATTTGCTGAATCTTGATTCAGCTACGTAACAGGACAATGTCAACGTTTATTTATGTTTCACAAACATGGCTAAAGAGGGACTTTTGCAGGTGAAAGCTTTTTGTAGTATACAATGCCTTTCCCCTAATGTACACACCCACAAACTTAACTTTTTGCTATTTTGCTACTTAAAGGTTGCTTAAAAAGTGGAGCATCCGAGCCAATAATTCCATTAGAATACTATAAATGAAATTTATAACTGTTCAATCTTTGACGTTCGCTTTGATTTAAGTTCCTTTTCGTTTTTAACCCATAAATAATGGAAAGCAGGGTGAGGATGGAAAAGAGTTTATGGGTTCCAAATAACCTACCACTCTGTTTAAGTTTACAGAGGGAAAGCTCTTATTTTTCAACCCTCTTACAAAAGTTATGGAAAGTAAAAAGAAAGTTTTAAGCTTTTCTCTTTTCACTTTGAACATTTGCTTGCTGCATATAAGCTAATGCATTACATTAAACAACCCTAACTCAGGATCTATCGACCATCTACATCTAAATTCATTTGGCTCTCTTTTTCTTGTTAAAGTTTTTTTGCCGAAATAGTAAAAAAACAAGAGTTTTACTAGTAGCTTCCGTATTCCGTATCCTCGTTTCGTCGGAACCTTTCATTTTCCCTTTTGTTTCGGATGTATATATAAACATGTATTCCGCTTACAAGCTAATATAAAGCCATCCGAAAGTAAGTCAAGTATGAAGACTACGTATTAATCTAATTCAGTAGACCACACACACACTATACTCGACTATATATCGTTCACTAAATATTTTTATGTCTACAATGTACACTGCTCAATGTTCAGATACGTGGAAAGTGGATTTATGTCCATTTCGGATATTTATTATGTCTGTATATATATATGCCTCGTTTTACGCACACAAGGCAGACAGATGCGTAAGAATTATGTGTGTGCTAGCAAAAAAAACTTTTGTTTCTCCATTCCTTTCACATTTATATTGCTTGTTACATAGAGGAGAGAGAACTACGACTGCTACTGGATTTTTTTGCTTGCGTTTCGGTAAACTAATCTAATTTTTTTGGGTGACACACTCACTCTTCATGGTTCTCATTTTTATGGCTTGTTAACTCTAACGCACATAAAAAACTGTGTCCCTGTGTGCTCGACTGTGAACTTATCATAATATGATATCCCATACATATATATATACGTAAGTGAAAGTGTCCACATCTGTTTCTTCCCCTTAGAAAAAATACCGGAAGGAAAAACCAACTGTGTGAAGTACATTGAACTAAAAGAGGGTGCTTTAGCGCTACAATGAAAAGATAATACTACATAGGTACATATCACATTCGCCTTGTTTATTTTCCCCTTCAATGTGGACACACGATGATGACGTCTATGATAACTTGTGATTGGTACATGTTATTTTCGCCTTATCAGATTCCATTTCATTTCTTTTTATCATAATCCTGCTGACATTGTGTAAAATAGCTACTCATCTCAAAGATGAAAATTTACTCTTAAAATAGGACATAATAATATATAAATCCAATCCATTGCTGGAAATTTTTCTTTTTTACTTTCAACGACGAAAACTCTACACCGTGAATGAGGGCTACTTATATCCACCACCTACTTAAGTAATACGTAATGTCCAATGAAGAATTGTCGAACATGTCACATCTATACGTTATGAGGACAAGTATATTTATAGCCTTGGCCTAGAAAATCCGTTGAAGGGAGAATAATGATGGCACTCTTCGCCATCATCCCGAGAGAAAGCAAAACTCCTTTTGCTTACACTTGAAACACCTTTTTTATCTTCCAGAAACATTAAGGGATAAAGGGTTGTAAAAATTATGCTGTGTAAAAGTGTACTACTTATAGACATGCTTTCTTAACAATGTTCATAACATGGAGCATGTACTTATATAGACGTGTGGATTTTTAAGAGCTTCATACATCCCACAATTACGTGTTTCTCCTAGTAAACATTCTTGTTTCACTCTATTCAACTTCCTGTCCAGTTTCCAGTTATGTAGCTCACGCACACGACACACCAAAAAAGCCAAGTACACATGTTTGAAAACGTACGTGATACATAAAACGGCCGAATTGAGTTTTCTTTTATTTCTCTTTCACTTGGGCTCCATATTGTGCACCTAGAACCAGAACACGTCATATCCATGTAGGTTGTATAGTTGTAAGTTGTACATGTGAAACTGAAGGAATGAATGTATGAGAAGTGTGAAAAAACTAGACTTTCCTCATGATATTTATGACTCAGGGCAGCTCATATATTTTCACGTTGCTATATTTCTTCCGATGATGACAGGGAGTTTATAGTATAGGTAGATGTGGTAGTAGTGTGCGTGCATGTTTTTTATTCAATAAATTTGTAGAATTGCTTGGGGCCTGGGAAGTTTGGAAGGTTAGACAGTAAAAAGCCATCCCAATTGAATACACGCCCGCAACAAGATAGAAAGGGAAAGAGAATGTGCAGCTGTAACATTTGAAGTCTGTGTTTTATGTCTCGTTTTATAAACTACAGCTTTC
Source organism: Orchesella villosa (assembly GCA_036850725.1). Lineage (NCBI taxonomy): Eukaryota > Metazoa > Arthropoda > Collembola > Entomobryomorpha > Orchesellidae > Orchesella > Orchesella villosa. The sequence continues at coordinate 22,862 of JAANSM010000054.1, read as the reverse complement.
CGCTGATATACATATAGACAAGGGTGGGTTTCTTCCGCTTTTACTGAGATGTCTTTATAGAGAAATATTATATAAACCAATTTACCTGCAGATATCCTGAGGATGTGTCTTTTGTAGACACACAACTGCGTAGATGTATAAAAACGTGGGAATTGAAAATATTTTGCATAAAAACACTGAGACGGTTAATGCTTTAATCGAATATTTTGTAGCTCACTAACTCTTGAATATCTGGCACAGTTGAATGAATTCTCCAAAGAGGCATCATGTTTTTCTCGGAAACAGGAGAGACAGCAGAGAGTCCCATTTTTATGTAAAAACCCCCCACCGGCATTTGTTTCAAATGTTTACTTAAAGTAGATGGTTGATGGTGGTATCACATTTGACTGAGAAGAGAATAGAAGAGGTTTCATTTGTAAACATTCGACACATCTTCCTGCCAGTCTCCTCTTTCATGTTGAATAAGTAGAACCTTATTTCCATTGCAATCCGGTGTCCCATTTCCATGTCTCGTTAAGTTTCATTGCTTTTTTTGGACTTTCTAAAACCGTCTTCTCACGTCCATTTAGACATATGATAATCTCTTCCAAGATACAGCTCTCAGCTCCGTGTTTATCTTACGCACATTTTACGCTCTTTTGCACTCCACTGTTGAATTGGGCACACGCAACCCAGAGAACTCTTTTCCATTCCAACTTCTGCTTTTGTCATCGAACATCAAATGTGTGTGTGGATATAGCAGATCCCTATAGGATAAAATGATAGTAACATCAATTCCAAGCTGGTTTGGAGTCCCCACATGGCTATTAATGAATCAGGTCACCCAAATTATCATCAAAATTTATCATTTGCTTCCCTATCCTCCAGATTCATTTGCTTTAATCAAATTGGATCAGAGAGTCTAAATCAATGAGATTGGTCGTCCCGGAAGAAAAGTAAACAGGGAAAGAGAAAACAATTGCATTTAATCCTACGGAAGCCATTAATACGCGATGCTTCCAAGTCACTATTAGTAGAAGCTTAAGCATAATATCAAGTGTGTATATATACTTACACTTTCTATTGCGCAAAAGGAATAATTAGATTTCGAAGAAAGGAAACGACGGATGTCCCTAGTTAATTACAAATGTACACATTACGATATTTAGCATGGAAGGGGTGGAGGTGGACACACGGGATAATTTTCGAGGAAAAACTTTCCATATGTGGATTTTGAGCCAGGAGAGAATATATAGTATTTGCAAGCAGGTCAACTTTAATAATTATAGTATGTAGTGTCGGATAAGGAAGAGCTATAAAAACACTGGTTTTTGGCTTTCCTGTAAATAATTAGGTGGTTCGGCAAGAGTAAAGGCTTTTTCATGCATCGTTAGTATTGTTTCTCATCTCCCTGTGGGAATCTATCCACTACTCCTCTAGGCGTTAAACCTAATAATGTTCATAAGTACATCTGCACACTTATCACAAGTTGGATTCCAATGTTTGATAGATAAACACATTATGTTCTATTTGTATTCGTGCCTTGAACCTGGCATATATAGAGAAAGTTCAGAGTCAGACTGCATGGTTTTTGGTTATGGATATATACACCTTATCTATTGCGTTTTTATTCTCTCTCAGTATTAAATTCGTATACAAGGAAAGCAAATATGATGTGTTGTTCCGTGTTTATTTATCGGCTTCGGTGGTAGTGGTAGGTTTCTGGAAGTATAAAATAATGACTGCATTAGATTTATTTTTAGGAAGCAAAATTATGTGCACATCTTGTTTTCGATTGAGATTATTATGACACAGGTACGACAACTTTGAGAACCTTTGTCATATTTTTTGTAGATGTTTGCCTTCATCTCCCTTTGTCATTGTCACAATAGATCTGATCTGAATGGACCATGACAAAATAGGATTTTAAGGGTAAATTTTTTCCGGAAATAATGAGTTTTATTCTGTTTTTGTCTTTCTGTGACACAAACATGACGTACTTTTGTGATTATGCACAAACTGTAATATAGAGATAGGAATAATGACTCATAATTTGATGTGCGCATGAATTATGCATACTTTCGGCTTTTTTACCTCTTCTGTGAATGGTGATGATAACTAGCCTGGAATAAGGATTTGGTAACACTTGGTCGGATTATAGGGATTTCCATGAATGTTTGCGTTGATACCTTCTCATATTTCGTAGAAAAGAGGTAAATAATTTCAGCATTTTTCCTGATGCTTTTACAACCTGATGATCTTATTACGTGATTATGTAAAGTAAAACCTTATATTCATTGAAATGCATGGATGGAGTGTAGAGCTCTGGAAGAATCTCGTCGCCAACAGAAATAGTTTCGACTTCCATAATGTTTTCTTGCTTTTGTTGGGATTCATTTGGAAAATTTTCGCAAGTCTAAACGGAACTTCAGCTTTAAAACAACCATCAAAGAAACCGTCTTGGTCTTGTTAGTTTCTAGAGTTTACTCTACTGAAATGCTTGCTTACAATTTTTATCTTGAAAACTTCCTTCCATCCCACGGTTTATAAAACCGAGGACAAGGCTTTGGAGACTACTACCTGTAAGCATACAATTTATTTTATTAATTGGATTATGAATTAATGGATTCTGCGTCTACACTCTCCATTTATAACGAAGGATTGTAAGTTAAAAGATTTGGCTGGGGTTGCTGAAGATGAGAAAGGAGGACGAGACAGATAAAGCAACTGGTTAGGTAAGTGTTGTCGTTGTCAATGCAATATGGTGTTGCAATTTGCAACTATTGTTCTTACTCTCTCTTGAAGCACTAATTTTTACCTAAGCGAAGGTTTATGAGGCCGGTGCGGTCCCACTCACTCACTTTAAACTTCCAGACAAACTAATATTCTGGCGTCATGTGACAAAATCCGATGACTGCATTATCATCCAAAATATATGGGTTCACAATTCATAATTTAACGGCGAACGCATATTCATATTCACTCACGAGACCTTCAAATGCCCTTAATTTAGATACGGAAACTGGTGTGGTTTCATGCAGCTGTCATGGTTTACCCTACATCATACTCTATAGTACAAGGAAGGGGCTTCTAATTTCGTACTTGTTTCACACATTTTCTCTCAGGCTGTCTCTACAAATTAAGGTAAAAGCATAACATTCCAGAAATCGCACCAAATGCGTCTCCTTTAGTGACATTGCTACTATAGCTTACTTGCAACAAATAGCTTTACCGTTTAGCTTCCGGGTCTTCCTGAAAAAGGGATCTTATGGTGAAAATTGCACAAATAGGATTTCAACAAAATTTCCTCTAAAAAGGAGATTTGTTACCATTCAATCTTCAATCTCATTCTCAGTCGCAGCTCTATATGCACATTATCAGGAATCAGGACATTTTGAAGGGAGGACCTAAAACAACTTGTCGTTTTTGTAAAATCGCTATGTACATTAAGCACTAAGCCCCTTTCAATCAATGATTCTCTAGAAATGTTAGTAAAACATATGTCCTAGCATATGCTCCATTTCATTCAAATCTTGGAAAGTACTTTCCATAAAGAATGATTTTCCAACTATATCCTCGATGTCCCACACGTGCATGCCGTCAGAGCGATAACAGAGAGAAAATTTATATGGACCGCTTTTGTACAAAGCGCTTTTGTTTTTTCATGTAATCCTCTGAAAAAAATATGCTTTTAACATGAAATTATCTTCCAACATTTGAATACGAGCTCTAGGTACACATACTGCTCTTTCTCTATATCACATTTTGCAAGTGCAAACTGTTTCTCCGCTTTCTCTCTCTCCCTCTCTGTTTGTTGTGGTTCAATGAAGCTTATATATAAAATCCAGTGGTTTGGTGACAGTTTGCTGCGGTTCTCTGTTGTGATATGTGATGCAAGCTTATCGTCACATTATATGCCCACAGCAAACGATATGGAATGTCATTGTCTCCTCAAAGCCCAGCTTTTAAGTGCCACTTAAACCTTGTCTTGAGCCAGTCAAACTGGCTCTCAAAAATGTGTTTCACGGGCGTATATATACATGTTTCTAGAGGCATCTTTCATGTTTCAAAGACACACACGAGCCAGTTATCCAAACCTCTTTTGATGTAAACTTTATTGACATTGTAAACCCACTCAAGTTTGTCTATAGTGTTTATGTTTTTTTGTATCATTTACATATGTTAATGTATCAAATTCATGACTGTTTTTATGAAGTTTAATAGGTAATCTTCTTGTGGTTGTGACAAACAAGCTTTTGAAAGCATGGTAAATAACGCTTACACTTGTTCTGCGGAGAAATAATGGAGTTGAAATCCTTTTATTTTTTCTCTCTTGCCAACAAATCGTTTAGATGGAACACATTTTTAGAGAGTATGAGCACAACAAAGGAAAGAAAATCTGAGTAAAATGCATTTACCAATTTTTATCAATCTTTTTTGTTTCTAGTGAAAAAGGTTTGTCTCATGGGAGTAAAGCACATTTATTGTGATGGTGTCATGCTTTGGGGATCCAAGTTAAAATTATTGTCTTAAAATTGGGTGGTGGTGGTGGATGGAGAAGCTTTGAAGCTATGAAATCTCCCTTTTATGTCGCAGTTTGTTTGAAAGACAAAGCTTGAATGGTTTGTGTAAGCGAGATGAGATAGCAAAAGGCATCAACTTTCTCTAAAAAGCAATGCCAGAATGAAATTGGAAACGTAGTGGAGGAACTACTACGTGAAATTGGGATTTGGTGTTGTTTGTCAAATAGAACGATATACGGGATAGAAAGTTGATATTTTTAAGTGGAATGTCTCTTGAGGTTTTTTGTTGTAAGATTTTCAAGTGCTTTTAGGAAAGAAGACTAACTCAAAGCACATTGAAATCACACCATGCACTACCTACACACACGTAGACCTACTCTTAATTTGAAATTGAATGAAAAGCTGTGATTGTGTATGCTACGAACGTGTAAAATGATAGATTATCATGCCTTAACGATTCGAGCATATTTTTGTATATTGAAAGGAGGAACGCTATCGATATATACTATACTCATACGCTATTAATAAACTCTCCAATTAATAACGAAAAGGACACACTTTTTAATTGATTTTGATTGACATTTTGCCACTGTCAATTTAGAAGCTAACCAAAATGTAACAAAACAATTTTTTATATAATGCTGTAATGGGTAATGTGAGACTTTTTCATTCTATTGAGAAAAGACTGCTCATTAAAATCACTCCTGAGCTTGTAAATAGAGCTGGGATATAATAGCCAACTTGAGTAAATGTCATTTTCGCAAAGATAACAAACAAACATTATTGAGTATCTTCTCTGGTGCTCTAGATAATAAAAGACTCTGATTTTCGTTCCAATCCAACTTCCTCACTTACAATTTACGTAGGTCTTTTGTCCTTTCATGCAATGGAATTTGGTGGGTGGCGTGATTCAAAACGTATATCTATTGTTACTTCTGGTCTGGTGCCCAAAGTCTGAAAAGCTGTTTTTCTGTGGAACTCATCTTCCTGACATTTGCAATTTGAAACGTATTGTGAGCAAATAGGATATATTTGTTTCTTCTTACGAGAACCATATTTGTGCACCATAGATGAGAGGGAAGAGAACATGGGAAAAGCGATCTAATTAGAAAGATCTGAATTGGAAACCAAAGCCAAACGTCTTATACATGGATTAATTGGACTTCCTCAAAAATATCCTTATACCCTGAAGGCAAAGCAATGGAAATTGTTGTTGTAGGTTGGAGACGATGAGTTAGGTGGGAGTGAGTGAAAGATAGATGATTAAATATGTGATGACTGATGAAATGAGTGATGCAGTTCAGGCTTGTCATAGAGGAGCAACGTACCCACATGCTCTTATAGCTTATAAAGTTTACACTTATTGGTTCATCGGGAGTGTTTTCAATTTCAGTGATAATGGGAAAGCAGGGTAAACAATATATGAGCTGGTCACAAGGAAAAGACGGAAAAGATGACAATGCACAAGAATCACTTCCGGAGAAAGCGGAAACAATATGCAGTATAAAATCCAATACAAAAATCTCCAAACTACAGATTAATTTCAATGACTTTTATTAGTCTTTCTAGAGCTGCCCATCACCATACTCGAAATAAAAATGGAATGCCTCATGGGCTTTTTCCTTTGTCCTAGTTCTTTCTATTTTCTTGGCAATTCTTTGTTATAACTGGAGTGTGCGTGGTGACTGTTGACTGAAGGGAAAATAGAAAAAGCTGTATAAGGTCAGATTACATTCATGTTATATATATTTGAGTTTGACTATCGGTACAAAAAAGTTTGGAAGCAACAGAGAGTGTAGTGGAACGCAAATAAGAAGGGAAATTCAATTGCACGCTATGTTGCAGGTCTGAAAATGTTCTATGCCAAGAAAAAAAGAGCATTCATTCTTGATTTCTGCTCGTGGTGGTCTTGATGATATATATACATAAGTACATATACAATTACACTTGTTAACTTCATAGTGTCTGGTTTTTCCCTGGAGCCTTATCGTCTTAATCGACTATACACAAAAAGGGTGCCAGACGGAATGGCTTGACGGCAAACATTCAACATTGCAAAAACTTTTCTACAGTTACCTTTATTCTCAGTTCTTTCCTGTGTGTGCCCTTCTTTCTTTATATACTTTCATTGTATTCTAGTCAAGATATACATGAATGGTTATAAGTTGTGAGTATTGCCGTATCTTTCTCTTTTCTGAACATTTGTCCTTAAACTCAAACTTTTTACTTCCTTCCTGGTAACGTACCATTCGAATTCTGTATAATTTATCTTCGCCATTCATTTCACGTAAATCTCGAACATATCAATCTAGTTTTTCAGGTTCGCAGGAAATTCAAATTGAAATTTTATATTAGGTGCAGATAGCTAAAAATAGAACTTGTTTCAAGTGAAATGCAGTACATAGGGAAACTTGACAGAAAATATTAAATGAATTGTTACCGACAAGCGACGTTGACAGAAGCAGTCAAGAACGATTTTCACAAAGTAGAGAAACGTCATAGCCAGTAAAAGCGTGGATTTTATTGTCAATGACAAGGTTAAATATTAACATTGAAAAGTCAAATTTTGTACATTTCCATTTCCTATTGTATAAATCATATTCAATATCGTTCCCCTTGTGGCTAATCTATTGTAATAATCTTCAACTTGGTATAATTCTGCGGCAGTTCTGTCATCAGATATAGTACAAAGCTAACCACACAGTTTCAATACTTTATGACATCACGACACACGATATATATATTATATAATGACATGCCGTACGATATAGGTATATATCGAAAACTTTTCACAAAAATTCTCGTTTCAAGTTTCATGAAAACATTGAATGTTGGCTGTTTTCCATCACGAAGAATTTCTCTTTAACATGGTCTTGGGTATAATACTTCCTACTTCAAAAATTGTGATGATTTGCAGCCTGCTCTTGTCCTTCATTGCCCGTCCTTATTCTGATGTCAGAAGATTTTGTTGTCACCATTTCTCATCCTTTGGGACTTGGCTTAGCAAAAGCACAATTCTTTTGTCTGCTGCTATTCCTATAATGCAATTTATTCACTATATCATATGACCTCATGCTAAATAAATGTATTCAAGTTGATGCTTTTGGTGACTCCTTCTCTCACAGCCAGAAACTCTACGGGGGTGAAAATGTATTTATTTCATTGCTTTGGCGAAGCACAAATATAGCTTCCGAAAAGTCATGCGATTTTACGACGTTCCAGATTGCAATATTTTGCGATAAGGAAGGGCAAATATTCAGAATTCGAATGGCAATGACATTATATGTCGTGTGCGTAAACATCTCTGGAGATACATTGAAGACATTGATACATGAGAATTGAAGGATTTATTGGCACAAGCTTTTTAGAATTGGGTTATTTTTACAACTGAAGAGGAGTACAAAAAAAGGTAAATTGAAGCAGTAGCATTCCTTCGTCATCAAGAGAATTTGACTACAGGGCAAGCAAGCAAAAAATTATTCCGATTGACTATCAATACGTCACAGCATAAAAAATTATTAGATTTGTGCGAACTACAACTGCATGGTGCACAGATACAGAGAGAACTAAAGCATATACACCTATCGCTCTCATCTCACATCAATTTCGAAAGGTTTCATTTTATTTCTCTTTCCGATGTATAGTTTTGTGAAATTACATATATATATTATTATATTACGTACATAAATATATATAGAAAAAATTTGCAACAGTCAGTAATAAAGCAATGTGCGTATGTCGGTACGCTAGTGGTAATCTACTTTTCCTCTTAGATGTAGGGCACACACTTCAAAATTTTACTAGCTTTGATCTTTTTTACTCGTTTGACGTTCATTTGGAAGCTGTCCTTTGACGATTCTTCTGTATTGTCGACATGAAAACGATACTCGCCTCATATCCTATTCAAAACTGCAATATAGACTCTCATCATAATATCCTATCATTCTCATTATGAGGAGAGTTTGAATTTGTGGGAAGGAGAAGCTATACGCAACGCCGTCAGATAAAGTTGACATGAGTCCTCATGTATAGCCCTTTTTCTAGGCCAACGACTATTGTACAAATGTCAAAAATAAGCAGACTTTCCCCCCAATTGATAGTGAAATGTGTATTCTTCTGATCTTCTCCCTCAATAACATAACATATAACAATAGACATGCTCATTTTCATATTATGTTCCTGTCTCTACAGCACAAAGGGATGGGAAAGAAATAAAAGAGTATAGAGAAGCTTTGTTGGTTGTGTGTTGATATTTGGTTTTGGTATGCATGAATGCATTATCATCATTTTGTATCACCAACAAGTTTGCAATTTTAACAATGAAACTAGTAAAATGGAAATGAAGGAAGGGACACACAATTGTGTGTTCTCAGGCTCAGTATCTTTAACTATTGTAGTATAAATATAATACAAAAACTGTCCAACGTTCTTTTCCTTCTTCCAAATCCCAGTCACATGATATGATAACCATTGAAAACCAGAAAAGAACTAAATTGGAAGATCGTATCGCTAATAATGTTGCCATTTTACTTTTAATGAGCTTATGTAGTATGACTATGTGTCCTCCAAACGAAAATAAAAGGCAATTTACAATTTCCTTCATCATCAGTTTTTTGTAAATAAAACATTTTATGAACATTACGTGTGAAGTTTTGGTCATTTATAAAACAATCACGAAGCTACTCATTCCTTTGATGTAAATGACGTCGCTGCTGTATATTTTGGAATGCTGCAAATAGTATTAATTCACTTCACTTTGTGACCTCATTATATGCACATGCATTTGTCTTTATGCAAATGTAGAAAGATTACAACCTTTCTATGTATGTCAAACAACTGATCTTAAATTCTACATTTAATACATTAAAACTCTGAAAGTCGTAAACATATCTATTTTAAAGAATGAAAGCATCTCTAAATTATTATTCCAAACTCAAACTTTCCTATTTCAATGGAAAATCTTTGGAAGTCGAGTGATTCAAAATATTGAATCACATTTCAAGTCTAAACTTTCTCCTTATATCAATTATACCAATACACTCATTGTTTCATCTTTCTTTTGTCCTACTTCCGTATTAAAGTTGAGATTTGGTTGTTACAAATGGGAAACCAACTTTGTTCTACGAAGTATAAGTAAAACAGTCGATATCAGTTCACATTTTTGTTTTGGTTTTCTTGCATTTTCCGTTCCATGCATTTATAGAGTAGTGAGAGAAGTACAAAAGAAGCAACCAGAAACGGAACTACTGTAATATAAGTACGAAGATGCCTACAGCTTTATCACCTAAATTGTAAATGGCTATAGCACATCCCGGTCAAAGACACCATATCATTTTGTTGCGGAAGGAAAGCAATCATGAAGAAAAAGCTTGGTGGATAAAACTCTGACAAGTGGACTTGTTCGAAACAAGTTTCCGGTCAGTTGTGTGAGCTGTAGCACTAAAGTTAAATCATATAATGATGACTCCCTCTTTTTCCTCTTCTGCATTATCGTCAATCGTAGAAGCTGGTATAATAGTGCTGGTATATACATAAATATAACCTCGCGTGTACTCAAGTTATATTCAATATCCACAGCAAAAACATGCATTTCCTAAATTGCAAGATTCGTTATAGGTCACACAGAAAAAAGAGTGAAGAGTGGGTGCATGCAATTTTATGTCTGCCAACTTACCAGTCTTCTTCGCGATGTGTAAAGTATCTTGCAAATAATGTCTGTAATCTTTCTTTTCATTATCGCAACGTTTTCTACTTTTGTACAATCAAAGTTTTCAGACGTAAGTTGTACATCTATAAGTATATGTACTATATGCACTACTTTCGTTTCACCATTTAGCAAAAAAGAAACGCACTATTACTATTGTTGCGAAATAGTGTTTATTACATTGGCCACTCATTCCTTTTAGTAGCCACTAAAGAAAAAGAAATCTGCAACGTAATCAAAAGTGTCGGGAGGCAGACGTGCTTATTTTTTCAGTATACTGTTGCTGTAGGCATTATAGCTATTATAGTCTAGTAAAGAAAAAGAAAGTCTTTGCTTTTCTAACGTAGTTTATAAGTGGGGAAACACATCATCGTGTATCTAGCACAAGTCCACTTGGCTAAATTGCACAAATTATGTAGGATGCTAAAATTCATTGTTAAGATGGGAGATATAACTGGCATAAAAGTGTAAACTTCCTTGTTTTATTGTTAACTGACAAAACCTTTCTTTATCAAGATTTATTAACTACGAAAGGAAGTGGTATTATAATTTTGACGTGTCTGACAAGCTCACTCTCTGTCTGCCTATATTTCCAAGTGCATAATATTAATGATGCAAAATGTAAGAATTACGAAGAAAATGGCTCGTGTAGAATGTTGGATTGATGCGGATTCTGGTAAATTATGTGTATTTTATCATGCTACAAGGAATTGTGTAGATGCATCACAAGGGAAATTATCATGATCACTTTTCCATCAAATTAGCTTGGTCCTTTATAAGGAATCTTTGTGGTTAGTGAAAGTGCTTAAATATGTATGTGCATCATGTGCTATCCTTTCTTCTGCTGTCTCTGGCGTTGACTTGTTTTGACAGTTGCTTAAACAGATGAAGGAAAAGTAAGTCACAGAGAAATGTGGGTGAATGAAAGATAACAGAAAGAAGAATTGCGCTTTCTTCATTCTTTTCATACAGATTGAAGGAGGCTCTTCCTCTCAGCTCTCTTCTTTAAGTATATCGTCTTTTATACCTTTCTGCATCTCAACAAAACGGGTGGCAGTTTATGCCACTGCCCGAAAAAGAGAGTTTGACTTGGACAACTCAAATTGTACACTTTCTGAATGCATCAGCCTATTTTTGAATTGCTTTAAGATTAGTTCTCGTACTTTGGGTGATGCAGGCGGAGTTGCAAAATTTGACGTGTCATCCACTATATCTCTATTTATTTTTCGTTTTGAAAAATGTAGGCCAAAAATGGCATTTGTTTGTGTTTGTTAGTAGCATATTATTTCCATTGCTGTTAAAAACGCATATATATATGCACGTGTTTATATGTAGACCATGTAGACAAGTCACAATAGCACAAAACGGCTACAACATGCGTCGTATGGGAAGTGTACTTGAATTATGCAGTTGTTTACTGATCCTATCGAAGAAATTTGCGCTTATCTTCCACTCGCAGCAGCTGCACTCTTTTATTGAATAGCAAAGTTTAGTCAAATCTATGTTAACCTAATACATAGCAGCTGCACTAGATAAACACTTCACACTTTCTAAACTTTGTCCAATTACTCAAATGGTTTCGTCTGCAGAGTGCACGAGCTTGTAAATTGCGTCATACTTAACTTTCACAATATTTGCGTAATAAACCAAACAAAATGGCAGCTGTGTATGTTTGGTAAAATGGTTTGATTGACAATCTATATGGGTCCTTCTATGGTATTTAAGCAATACCAAATGTATTGGAATAACAAAATTATCTTGAGTCGCGATTCCGGTAATAATGTGGATAAACTTAGGGTGGCCCAAGCTAAATTTAAACTATTCTTTGGTACATCCCCAGGTAATATCTATAGTATAGTTCAGGACTCAGGTGTTTGTCTAATACTGGATAGGATCGATTAACAGCGACCCCGTTTACGATTGTTCTCATCATTAGCAGGTCCTAAGTACTTACGTTTTATCATGTTGCCCCCATTTTTTCATATTCAAGTTACTCCACCGTTCCAGATTAAAAAAATATAATTGAATCTAGACAATCCATGGCTAGACAGGTATTCCCACATCCAAAGGCTGAGATGAGAAGGGTTATATAAAATTAACCTACAATCCAAACTTCCTCTTCAATCTCCAATCAAAAATTAACCCATCGAGCCATACAATGCAGTGAAGAAAGAATGATGATATGATTATTCGTGCTTGTTTGTAATACATCAACAAACACAAATAATTTCAAATGCCGATTATAGGATGCTTGATGTGCTATGAAGTAAAATCAAGTTGTTTTTGAACCCACGTAATCCACCAATCATGTAACTAATTCACAAGGTCGAATACTAAAGTCACGGGCCGGAATCGTGACTAAGCTTTAGCAACAAGCAGGCTGATCATGATATGATTGAACTGTTTTGTGGTCAGGTTGATAGACGTATAATTTTTATAGGACTTTGAACACTTGTGGCATGGCAGAGCAGATGTTGTTGGCAGATAGACCTTTGCCTTTGTTGGATCACTTGCAGAAATTACTTAGTCGGGCATAGTTCGTATATCGTAACAGAATTATTCGAATTATTGACCCAGAACAAAAGGAATGTATGTACTGGGCAAAATTTTTAGACGTCATACTTACATCACATTTTCATCCTACGCGTTATATATGGAAGAAGGAATAGCAACTGATGCATGATGACTGTTCACTATTCTATCAAAATTATTATTGATTATATAAATTGTTTTACTTCATTGTTCAGTTGTGGATTTACTTATTTGCGTCAGCAAAGAAATTGAATTTGAATTGATAAAATCTAACGAAGTAATCCTACTTTTTGGTTCAACTATAGCCAATTATGTATATGTACATTGTATTGTACCACAGCATGATACGAATGGGGGATTCTTTTAGGCGTTTTTACTTTAAGTGTGTCTATTTTCCCTAGACGCTTGGTAAATCCTTAAACAAATACATACTATTGATACAGTTGATCCCCTCCTATGCTCAGTATATATGTATGCTTACGTTCCATTAAAAGTTTAGCAAAATAAATTTGCAAGCTTTATGTATTCTTAGGTGAGGTACTTCGTCGGAAACAAAGGTTTAGGGAGCACTCAGGACTTACTCAACGAAGAGTTGCTTAATTTTCAATCATGATGACAATAACTTTGAAGGAAACTGTTTCAAAATAAACAAAACAGAGACATCTATGACGTGCATGCATCTTGATTGTTTACTACGGACTTTCACCATTTTGCGATTGACAAGTCTATATTTATGATGCAATTTAAACAGTTCAAAGATTCTTGAAATTGTATAACTTCGTGAAAGCAAATCATCAACCATTACCATTATTCTCGTCTATCGAAACATGATCTTTCCTCCATGACACATATATATTCATTTTACATATTGAGATTTCATACATTATCATTTCTTGTTATTCTTTCACATAAAACATGATTAGTTATTTAGATAATGTAGCGTAAAAGATAGCTCTGTTTACCACAGAGTTTAATGACACCTGCCACCAGGCATTCACGACAATAAACAACATATTAGAGGCTAGTTTAAGGCCTCCATCTTCTACTAATGTGTATCTACCTACTACCTACACCCAAACATGTCTGATAATGACGAACGGATTTATGATTGCGTTCAGGAGACGATGATGATGATTCTGAGTAAGATTGCGATTGTATTTGTTTCTTGTTTTGTTTGTCTTTCACTTCCGTTTACACCAACGATGAACCTAAACCCACTAATGAATCCATGGGTTCAAAACAATTTCCAGTTTAGTTCTTCCAACGAATCATGCATACAAGGCTGATGGTGAAAGTTGAGGTTGCAAGTTGCTCCTACCACTCATCTTTTAGAAGTCATTGTTAGACCACATTTGCACTGAAGCATATTGAACGAAAAGACAAATTGTAGTTATACTTTATATAGACTTTATATATAGTTTCTACATTCAACATTGTTTTAAGAAAGGGAGCCGCTTTCTATATGTCGCAGCTAGGATCTAATTAGCGTGCTTACTTTTTGTTTACAATGTTTGTGCAAATGTTGATGGTTGACTGCATCACTTAATTTTTCCCGAAATAACGTACGTGTTACATGTTATTGGGCTTTCACGTGAAAAGATGAGAGAGACACTCACCTCCTCTAAAAAGTAAAGTATATGCTTTCATTACTTTCCCTATAATTAATTTGTTTATGTCATTCGTCACTTTGCTTTGCTAATAAAACTATATACTACTTGGTTTAAATTGATGACGAATTTAACTACGTTTTTCTTCTTCTTTGTCCTTGAACCTCACGTAGAAATGCTCGGATCACCGCGTGTCCGACAAGACAACATACACAACTTTTGCACGGACTCTGCCACCTTCAAGTAAGGTATCGAAATCTGTTGTGGCTCTGCTCAAAGAATTCAGCTGGGATAAGATCGTCTTGGTCGTGTGCCATTTGAAGAACGACCGTTCGTACAATATTCTCATTGATGCTTTCACGGTAAGGAACTTTTAATGATCCAGCATATCTGACATATCATAAACAAAAGTGCATGCATAATTTCGACACACCATTCAACTTGTGACTTGAGAGTAAATTTTCATGTTTTGTCTTTCTAAGACAAGATATTATCTTAATTTTTGTCATAAATAATCCATTTAATGCATTATAAAGCAACTGTATATAATATACTATAACTTTAGAGAGACGCAGTAGTTGCGTTTTAGTTTTAGTCCATATCTGGTATTTGCGCGTTTTAGCTTTATTGGGACATTGCCCTTCTTTTAATTAAGGACAAGCAGACTAGAAGTAATAGGAAAAGCTTATTTGGACATTGCCACCATTAATTTTCATAAGTCAACAGTATCTGCGCTATTCCCTTATGTACCTAAGTAATCCAAGCAGTTCGCAGCTATACCATATATAAATTTAAATTTGGTTCTAAGATTTTGACGGAGAAAGATAAGATGAACCTAATGTTCTGAAGCAGAATAAGAATAAATATGAGTATAGACTCAGTGTATAGTATAACATTTTGAATGTCAACGTCAATATATGCGCGAACCTGGCAGGCATGAATAATATCTATAATGAGAACCAAAAAAGCAAATATTTGCTTATTCCCCTTCTTCTAAAAAATATTATGAGCTACATAAATTGCTAAACGTTTTTGCATCGGGGAAAAGAAGCGGATGTTGATTTATCATTAGTTGGTGAGGGGTTCCTACAGAATGTTGTAGATATAGTCAATATGTTCCATGTGTTTGTTCCGCGTGATATAAAATACATGTCTGAAATATGCTACGGTAAAAGCGTACAAAGTTCAGTGGTAATGACCTTTATTAAAATAGTTGATGACTTTTAATGATTTAATAAAGACAAAGCCACTATTTCAGTTATTCACGCCTCACGTACAACCAAGCATTCTTGCATATATAATCAAATACACGATGATATAATGAGATATAATATTTATGACGTAGCTTTTGACATTGGCTAATGCTAATTTACTTTTTATATATCAATAGAAAGCAGGATTAGATAATAATTTCATATTCATAATCAAAATTCTGTTACATGAAATTATTGTTTAAATAGACCTTTGTGTATTGTTAATTACTGATTTCCTCCTTTCACCATTAAATAATATATGAGAAGAACTGAATTTGAGAACTTCAATCGATTCTGTGAAAATGTCATAAATTAACAAGTGGCACATTGAAATTTTAGATTTAGAATATATATGAATGCGTCACATAAACGATTTATATGATGTAAAGAGAGAGTAGGCAAAATATAAATTGTAAACATAAAATATTTTGTTGATTTTAGAAACTTGCAGAGAAGGAAAATATCGACATTACGGATTCCTACAAACTACCCGACTACATTCCAGAAAATTTCGGCAAAATGGAAGACATTGTAAAGGAGTCTTTGCCACGCACCAGGGGTAAGATTATTTAACCGACGAAGGACCCACTTACCCATAATTTTAAAAACAAAAGTTCCCTAATTCCAAAACAATTTATGGCTAAACTGGGAGTGGGATACGTAACAATTTAAGCATGAATATAGGTCATGTGTGTCTTGTCTTTTCTTCTTTCCGTAACCGCATTCAATTACATTTTATGTTCATTCTTTTTTCAAACAAGAGAACTATACTGTGTGTGTTCTAGTCTAGCGTAATTGAATATTTGTAAACAGTTTACAAGCCATTTCGTTTGAATGGCACATGAGAAACTTTTTTTCTTCTTTAGTCTAACATAATCATCTTAAAGTTTTTGTTTCATTCATAAATTGGCTCAATACCATCCCACTTTAAAATGTGTGAACAAGCCTTTCCTTATAGCTTGACTTAAAGGATACATTGACTCTTGTTGGCTTCGGGTTTCCAACATTTTTTCGGTGCGCTTCAAGTGACGACTTGTGAAAGGCTGGGTCTGTTTGTCTGTCACATGAGAGAAACTTTCCATTCATCCAACTTACAAGTATCGGATTGAGTCTTGCCTTGCATGTTGCATGTAAAGGTGATCCACCTAAAAAGGATACATTTAGCTTTAAGTTACGTGCCTGACAGTTTAATATAATGCGAAAGGAATACACTGGCTTTTAGCGTTGTAGGAAATCAGGTCAAATCAAGTTAATCCATTTGGTTTGGATTTACTATACATATTTTTGAAAACTTTATTTCTCTAGTTTCATCTAGAAGAAGCAAGACCACACAAATACAAAACACGAACACAAAGAGTGTATATATGTATGTACGTATGTAATTTATTTTGGCTTTTGCTTTTAGGATGAAATAGTTTTCAAGCTTGTAAGTGGATGGGAAGTTGGAACTTTGGAATTCAATGCATGTTAGAAAATTGAAGGAAAGAATGTTTTGACTACGAACGATGCTATATAAATTTGCTCTCATATATTTTAGAAGTTCCCTACGAGTAATATGCGGTGGTGGTGTTGGTATTTCTTGTATTGATGATGATGAAGCGTTATGCCTCAATGCTTTCTTATTGACTCGGGACGATATGTACTGATATAGTAAATAGTGCATGTGCTCATTAAAAAGCATGGAAAAACTAAAACTGCACGTTGCAATAACTTTGTTTTTGTTGGTTTTACATTGAACATGATAACGTGTTATGGTTTGAAGCACACGCTGCTTTTTTTTCCATCGCGTGCTTAGGTGCTTGTTTAGATCGAAGAGGAGTTCGATATGGCCAATATAAATCCGAATTCTGAACCCAATGAAAGTCAAATGTAACAGTATCGCGTAAACATTGAGTCGCAAGTTTCAACTTTTGTTCGACAAGAAGAGCTATGCCAGTGTGCCATTCATCTGAAAATAAACTTTTACTGAAATGAAAGAGATGCAGAGGGAAAGAGGCTGGGAGAGTTGTGATGACAGAGTGGTTCGTATGTCGTAGCTCTCATCCAACTTGTTTTCATTTTTTTGTGTTGGGTGAAGAAACATAGTTTGCATTTCTCATAAAAAGTAGGGAAGTGGGTTACCGCTTAAATAAGTTTTTGGAGCTGAAGAAAGAAATAAAATGCATTTTTCAAAATTCATCATCTTCGTCTTATTCGAAAAAGAAGAATGCTCCGACCTCAGATAACTGAATTGAATAATAATATGGAGAATGGATGAATGTTTTGGGACACGCATTTGTTTTTATATGATAAAAGAAAGCTTTTCATTCTGCCCAGGAAAACAAAACAATGCCTTCATAATTTAATCCAATTTCTATGTATATTACTTTTCGTATATATAAATTGTCATTATAAATGGAATCACAAAAACATTCTAAATTTTTTTACAGTATACGTTTTCATTGGGGAGCATGTGGCACTAGTACATCTTATCCAAGCGCTGGCGAATAAACGAGCCTTTGACAATGGAGAATACATAATAATTTCTATTGATGACAAGCTGGATGTTTCAGGAAAATTTTTTGATGTTGGTAAGTAGCTCAATTAATTCTTTTTCTTTTCTCATAAAACAATAAGAATTATTCTTTTTAAACAATTAAACTTTTTGGAGTATATATGTATATAGTATAGATATACCTATATGCATTTTATCTTACAATTTGCATTCTCTCTTAATAATATGCGCTATGCGCTAGATTCTTTTTGTTTTTGGTTAGGGAGGTTGCGGTAGCTTGGTTTTGGTTGGGTGATGGCCAAACGAAAAAGTCCTCTTACTTCTCTTCTTTCTATTCTTTAAACAAATAAGTAATTAGTTTAGGATGGTGACATATATGCTACTGATGTTGATGTGATCTTTCGTGAAGAATGATGTTAGGCAAACACACGACTTGGCGGGTTTCATTATGCTCTTCTCTCTTTTGGATAGGATTTTTCTGCACCGTGCTAATTAACCTAGTAACATGATAAAAATGAAAGGAGATTTTGGAGTAGGAGGACAGATAGCTGACGTATTCTGTAGAAGACTAAAGAACCGTATCAAGAATGAGATCAGTTTTTAATGAACTACTATATTCGATTCGTTTTTTTGCAGACTACTTGGAACCATTTCTTAGAAACTCTACAGACGATATGATGAAAGCATACAAATCTGTACTGAAATTGATCCCATCGCCGCAAACTGGATATTTTGGGTAAGCTATATTTGAGTCTAGTTCAAACTAATGGTAATAATGGGCTTTGATATCTTGATTCAAATGAGAGGAAATTCAAGTGAGATAAATGTGTGAAGGGATTGCCATGTCAGATTGGAGTGTCGGAGTAGCATTACTGTATTACCCGATGTTCATGCTACCACACTTCTTTGTTTAATATATCTGATCTGTACTTCATGACGAGCACGTGTTTAACTTAAATCTGATCAACTTACGTATATATAACTCAGAATGTCTACCATGCTAATTAGAAAATGAAAACCCTTTGTTTAGTCTAAAAAGCGATCGTGTGTGAAGAATTACACCGAATCAAACATTATATGATACTTTGATCTCATTAGTTCTCGATTGACCTACTTAGCAAAGCAAAAATGAAGCTACTGATAGTGATATATAGTTAAAATGCGTATCAATGTCACAGTCGTTTCGAGAACACGTGTTATGAAAGATAAAACTACAGAATTCATCCCTTCTAACAAATGTTCATCACGTTAATGATTCACAAATAGATCAATCTAGTGTAAGTAGTTTTATGTACATATATACTATCTTTAAAAAAGGAATGAAGAATGAAGAGATTTCATGCAATATAATAAGGGAAGATATCATGACTTTATGAAGTTATCAAAATTAGATGTTAGAAAATAGTATCAAAATTTAATTCAAGAAACGTATATGTAAAAAGTTGTTTAAGGATTCCAATTCTAAGTAATATTATATTTGTTATATCACTTAGAAAATTAATCTGGGAAGCTAACTCAACGTCATGCTTTCATTAGCTTCACCACAACTTTTCACCAGTATTTCATATCTATTGTTTCTTATCTTCAATCTTCATGCATATGCATCAACAAATTTAATCTAATGACAGAATAGTTATCTATAATTCGATTGGGTTTACATTTCTTGAAAGTTTACGTTATATTCATGGGGAATTATGGGAAAAGTAAAAGTAGTCATTAATAGTTTGATTATTGCATGCTCAAGTAAGTACGTTGGAAAAATGAGATAAGTTTTCAAATTATTATACGATGCGATGTACTTTTGTGAGTGAAAGGAAATTAAGTCTCTAAATTGGGAAAATACTTTCTACAGTACAACATAATCTATAAAGCATGTTTATACCTAATATGCAAAATTTTGTTTTCATTACCAGCATAATATTATATATAATGAATTTAGCTCGTGTTTTTAACAGTGACAGTCGAAAGAAGTAATAAGTATGCTTATTTATAAAGTAACTTTGTTGTTTTTTACTTTTCAGTAATGACGTGAAGCAGCTCATCCTTAATTATTCAACCGAAAGTCCATTTTGTGTCCCATTCCACCCAACAATATTTAAAGATGCTCAGGTAAAAAATCCTATCAATCAAAGTTACTTACTAAAAATCTTTAAAATAGGATAAAAACCAATATAATAATGGATTATAAAAGCCCAATATAATATTCTGTCAATGTAAAACTGACAAAACTTGAATGTTCCATGTTTTAGGTCCCCATTGAAGCAGCTTACTTGTACGATGCTGTAATTATATATGCCCACGCACTCCATGATTTATTAAAGGATGGACATGATCCACTGAACGGAAGTGCTTTGTTGGAACGAATACAGAACAGGCGTTATCAATCCCTTCAAGGTTATGAAGTAAGTTATATCAACTTCAATTAGTTATGTACACTTCCCCCATATTCGCAAACGATATGATAAGTTGATAGACACAACCTAAACTCCTTCCGGTACCAAAATGTCCGTAATAATATATTGTATCTAGCCGATTGCATAATTTTCTCTCACCTTCAACATGTTGTAATTCTTCGCTGGAGTTATATTGGAAACGAAAGAGTTACCAGCCGAGTTTGTTTATTGATTTTGAATGTGACTTTGAAAACTCGGACTAGTGGAAGTGGAGTAATTTGCCGAATTGAAGCTTACAATAGCAGTGGCATCCGCTTTAACAAAAACTTCTTGTTTGAGTTAGTATAAGTACAAGAAAGACAAACGTGTTTCCAGCTCTCACTCTCTCTCTCGAAATCTCCGGAAACGAGTGGGCTTCTGTAACATTTTTTTATTCAGTTTATTCAAGAGATAACTCATACAAACAACACCAAAGGAGTTCGAACTTCAGCTGCACTTTGCTATATTTCCCTTCGATGAAGGTTATCCCATTGTGTTTTTATCACACTCTTGGGCCATTCATTGAAGTTATCCTTAATACTAATACAGGAGCGGAGCTTTCATCATCAGAACATGACGTGTGGGTTTATTATGGCATCCTTACTATCTAGGGAAACGAAACACAAGCAAAACCAGCATTGAACTTTAGGAATATAATCTCATCTAAAAGCTTTGGTAGGAGTTTAGCAAAGAACAACACTACAAGTTTCCAAATCCCCCAGTTGAAAAGAAGCCTTGACCTTGAGTGGACCATTTCCTCAAAGAAAGTATCTTGAGTGGAGCCGTTTTAGGGGCATTGATAACTTTTTGTATGCAAGTTCACACGGCGTATCATCATCATCTCCAAAACGAGCAAATGGCAACTGCGTCAGTTGTCAATGTGGGGCTAAATGAAAGAGGCATAAAATGTATGGGACACAAGTTGTAATAAAAGTTTACTACCCGTTGAGAATACAAGTAACCTCATCAACAACGACACAGTTTTAATGACTTGAAACTTGCAATGTTGCAATCGCTGCACGATGCATTCACACTGAAGATTAGCAGCGTTGTATGATTCTAATAAAAGTGAGTTCTATAGGAGCTCCAACGAATTAGGAAGAAAAATGAGTAGTAGCTTTCATGTAATTTTATAGCTAGCGAATTCAATGCGCATTCAATTTCAATGCATCGAATCCAGATCAGAAGAACAAATTGATGCTGATTATAATGTCATTGATAATGTCACTCGTCGTAGTTTTTAGTCACTTTTTGAAACATTAGATAACACTTGCAAGGATAATTCCTAGGATTCACTGTGAAAGACTGGCTGGAGTGAACAAAAGTAAAATAGGACATCTCAGATCACCCGTGCTTTCAATTTTAGTGAAAAAGTCATGGAACTAAATACAAGGTTGTTTTTTTGTTTCATGTTATGACAGATACGTACGTATAATATATATGTATAACTTTTTGAGTGCTTCCCATAGGGAACTGAGAGATAATATTTGATGTGTGCTCATACATTTTCCTTAGCATATATAACACACGTGCTGTGTGTAATAATGATGGAACATGAAAAAAGTTTGAAGTGAAATTCAAGCAAGTTATTAAGATGGAATTTAATCGAAGGCCATTTTCTTGTTAAGGGTTTCTCTAGCGTATCATCCTAGAATTTTCTCTGCTCATTATGAGTTTCCTGTGTGCATCTGCTCTCCTTTTGTATTCATTTTCATTTATTTCAATCTTGTCCTTGAAAGTGAAGATCTCAAGGGGAATTTTAATTCGAGTCTGATCAATAGACACATTATATAAGAGACAAAATTATTGCTTAAAGGAAAAGGAACTAAAATATTACAAGGATGCTAATTATTGTGTTGCTTGCTGGATAAGAAAGTTGTAAACGAATAGAAGGTGATTTAACTCAATTGTAATTCGACTTCGAAAAGAAAGTGAGAACTACTATTATATTTTTTTATTTCGCCTCAAATTTTTGCGTCTTGAAAGCTGTATGACGTCTTTATTAGCTATGCACGTGGAAAACGTTTTCTAAAAATATTCCCGGATTAAGAGGAATTTCAAAAGACCTCCTTTCGGTTTCCTGTATAAACCTACATAGTCATGAAACTACTCTTGAGGTCGACCTTTAACAAAAGTGGGGAGACACTTTACATTTTGCTGCCAACTACCTATCACATACACCATATACGCACATAGTACATAGCTTTTATGCATATTGTATGATCTACCCGATCTACCATGCAAATCCATACTTTTACCTGGAAGCTCTACAGATCAAAGATTCAAACATTTATTTTTTGATCTTCCTTCCATTTGTGAGATTACCTGCATAATCAAA